>BHFT01000730.1:140392-167799 GCA_004320025.1 Laticauda laticaudata | reverse complement strand
GTGGGGTTCCTTCTTTGTGTATCTTGGGGAGACCATAAAGCTTAGGGCATCTGGATGGTTTTTCTCTGGGTATGATTCTTTGCTGGATTTCTTCACTGATGGGGGAGGCTTTTATTTTGGATCTGGTGGTTTGTTCTAGGTAGGTGGGGGGCTCTTTGTTTAGGGGTTTGTATGTGGGGTCTTGGAGTAGGTTGGTTAACTTGGTTTGGTCATGAGATGTGTTCATAACCACTGTCGTATTGCCCTTGTCTGCTGGTAGGATTATTATGCTGGTGTCTTCTTTCAGATTAAGTAGTGCAGTTTTAGCCTTTTTCTTCACTTTTTCGCCTTGTTTAGGATTTTACAACTTTTTCTTTTTTGTTTATGTTTTTGTTGTGTTTGTGGTCTGGTTTAAGGTATACAAGAACCTGGAGAAATTTGTTCATCTTTTTTTATTATTATTACTATTTGGCTTATTTTTTCCTACTATTTTTATTTGGAAATTCAATTGGTTATTTCACAATTGGATTAAGGTCTAGAAGAACCGAAGATTTTGAATTGCTCAAAATGAGTAGAAAATTAACAGCTCCTGGTTCTTCAACATCTACTTCTTCCTCTCCACCATCTGGAGGACAACGTTCAATACAGACAATGTTAAGGCAAGAAAAAGAACAAGCAAAAGTGACCCTGCAGATGATTATGCAAGGAATTCAAAATATTCAAACAAGATCAGAGAATATTGAGAAGAGAATAGAGAACATTGAATAAAGAATAGGGAAAATCGATGAAAAAGTGGAGAACATCCAACAAATGATGATGAAGTATGATGAGAGACTCCAAAAAATTGAAGNGAGACACCGATAACAGATTAACTGTGGCTGAACAAGATAAAAGTGGTATGCTGAGATGGGAGATGGACAGATCAGAATTTTATCTTAGATTCCAAAACATAGAGGAAGAAAAAGGACAAATCTAGCTGAGATAATGATAGAAATATTGGCTGAAGCTTTGGAAATAACTGAAGAGAAGATACGATGCAAAATACGTTCGTTCACAGCTGGCTTTTATCTTCTTGAAGGAGGATCCATTACCTTGCAGCCTTACTCCTGAGTCACCTGTGCTGTTGTAACTGCTGTTTCTTTCAAGCAATCCTGCATGCAACACAAACTTGTCACAGGCTCCTCTGGAATCTCCTCATCACTGCTGCCAGCACACACAATCTCTGAAGGCAGCAATCTACTTCCTTATGGTCCTGGGCCCTCATCTGAGTCCTCGCTCTCCTCAGCCGTCTGCACCTGCTGCCGGCTAACCACAACAAAGCATGCAAATGCAAGAAGATAAGTAGGTACCACTTTGATGGGAAGGTAACAGTGCTCCATAATGTTGTGCTGGCCACATGACTGCAGAAATGTCTTCAGAAAGCACTGGCTAAATGGCCTTGAAACGGAGATGAGCACTGCCCCCTTGTCAGTAATGACTAGTGGAGTAAAATCCGCAGAGATTCCTTTACCTTTATCTTGTTTTACCACAATTGTTGAGCCCTAAATTTCCATTGCTAAACAGGACCGTTGTTAAATGAGTTTTGCTCCTTTTGTAACCTTTTTTAGTTGTAAAACAAGTCATTGCAGCACTGCAGTTGTTCAGTGGATCATGGGTTTGTTAAGTGAATCTGGCTTTGTCCATTGACTTTGAAAGGCCACAAAAGGCAATCATATCATCCTAAGACATTGGAACCATCATTCCAAACACTTGAATTTTGATTATGTGACTGTTGAGATGCTATCCTAAGTGCGAGGACTTGTCATATGTCACTGTTGTAACTTTGAATACCTGCTAAATGAATGGTTGTAAGACGAGGATTACCTGTATGATTGTTAAAAATACAACTCCACTCTGTTCCCGCTTAAAACACGAGAACAGAAATTATTCCTTTTTCTTCATTTCTTGATGCATTTCCCTTTGAGGCAGACTTTCTTTAGTCTCTTACTATTGTTACTGATGAATAGTTTTAAAGAATTTAAAATTTTGGTTGGTTTTTAAATGTGGCACACTGCTTTTTAAAAAAAAAGAAAAAAAATCTGATTTCTATCTGAAATATACTGATTTCAGTCCTCAAGAAGGACTTTCAAAAGTCTGTAACTAGAATAAGGAATATGATATATATTGCAGATGTCACGGTTGGTGATAGGTGTGGCATTCTATGAATTCCACCAGGGCCAAGAATATTGCAATTGTCAAAGGAGGACATTCATGTGTGTTCTTCAGTCATCTGGTTTTTTTTTCTTTGCCTCATTTCAACAGTAGAATTGCAAAACAAAGGAAGTAACCTGGGATTTGTTTGCCCCATAATGTTGCCATAGATGCATCCAAGCTTAACAACCTTAATGGGCCACAATGATGAGCAAATTAATGTTGCATTAATAAGCAATGAGAAATCAAAGGACATACAAAGAGGTATAAGCTTCAAACCAGGGGAGCAATGGCCTACAGTGGTGGATACGGTAGGATTGGAAAGATTACCCAGGCAGAAAGAGCCAGTACACACAGACTTGTCTGCAGTTTTGGTTTTGCTGTTTCAAAGAAACGGGAAGCATCTGCCACATCTGAGGCTTTCCAAGTTTATGACCTTCTAACCTCCAGTTTATGTATCCTCACCCTCCATTTGCTAAAGGGAAGGGAAGCGATTGCCATGCTTCATTAATAGACAGGCTGGACTTCTGTGTAACTTTGGGGAGAATTTAAAATGTTGAGCTTTCTTTGGAAAGCAGCTCTAGAAATGGGCAAAATAACTTTGCCAAAGGAGAGGAGTAAAATGAAAGGATGCTTCCTTCATGAATACTCAGACTTGTCTATAGTTCAGCTAAGACCGGTAAGGCTGGCCTGTGATCATCATAATAAATAAATAATAATAATAATAATAATAATAATATCTGCTTCCCATATTAACTTAATCTATAAGGTTGGACTTGGGCTCCATCATGCCTGATTCCAGGTTGGGAGAAATTCATGCTACCAAAAGAATGAGAGCAATGGAATGACAGAGGGTAACAAAGTGGATAATAGTGAAAAGAGGTGTTGGACCAGGGTAAGGGTAGTCCTCAACTTACGACTACAATTGTGCCCAAAATATAGGTTGCTAAATGAGACAATTTTAGGTTATTTTTGCCCCATTTTACGACCTTTCTTGCTGCAGTTGTTAAGTGAATCATTGAAGTTGTTTAAGTTAGTAACATGATTGTTAAGTGAATCTGGCTTCCTCATTGACTCTTGTCAAAAAGTCGCAAAAGGTGATCATGTAACCTTGGAGCCATCATAAATACATGCCAGTGGTCAAGCACCAGAATTTTGACAACATGACCAAGAGGATAACGGTCGTAGGTATGAAAAACGGTCAGAAGTTACATTTTTCAGTGCCGTTGTAACTTTGAATAGTCACTAAATGAACTGTTGTAAGTTGAAGAAGGTTAGCGGCAGGGATGGGCTGCTGGGGGTTTGCAGGGGTTTGGAAGAGCCCTTAGCTAAGATTCTGTGCAGTTTGGAGAACCCCAAAATCCCACTGGTAGCTGACCCCACCCTCCCTCCCAGGAGTCCCCATGTGGCCCGTTTTGGATGCAGGTAAGTGCAGGGTGTGCACGGAGGCTCGGGGAGGGCAAAAAACAGGCTTCCTGTGGAAGTTCAGGAAGGCCAGAAATGGGCTTGTTTTCCAGCTTCCAGAGAGCCTCCAGAGCCTGGGGAGGCCATTTTTATCCTCCCGGAGGCTCAAGGAAAGCCTCTGGAGCCCTGGGTGGGCAAAACCACCCCCCCATGCAGGAAGCCGACTAGGCCATGCCCACCCAGCAACCAGGCAGAAAATCCTTTGCTAAAACTTTTGAAGCCCACCCCTGGTTTCCAGTAGCTGTCAAACAGGTAATAGAAAGCTGAGTGCAAAAAAGCAGGAAAGTGAGTGATAGAATAACCAACAGAGAAAGAACAAAAGGATGAATGAAAGATTCATGAATGAGAAAGACTGAGCAAGTGTGATCATAAGAGATAATCCATAGCTCTTCCACATAGTTCTGCAGCACTTGATTGATGGGAATGGGAGAAGGGAGACCTCCTACTCGTCCCATAGGCCAGGCCTTCATGGATATCTAAACAGGCTGGTCAAACATTCCCTCTCTTTTGCCCAATGGTGGGATTCAAATTTTCTTGCTACTGGTTCTGTGGCCATTGCTTGGTGGTCATGGCAGGCGAAGGATACTGTAAAATCTCCAATCAGGGGTGATATTTGCCGGTTCTCTGAACTACTCAAAATTTCTGCTTCCGGTTCTCCAGAACTGGTCAAAACTTGCTGAAAACCACCTCTGCTTTTGCCCCACTTCATGCTAGAGATTATGGATTGGTGGCAGGAAATACACCAGTAGTTTTCCTTAACCTAACAACTAACTAACTACTAACTAATTCCCAACTAACACCATCAATATGCTACCATTTGCTGGTCTCAGACAGAATAGAATTAGGCTATTGAGAAAGTGCTAATTTTATTGGTAGACTGTTGGGCTACTAAAAAAACTGCATAAGCAAAGCATATTGACTCAATAGCCCAGATCGGATGAGCTTTAAAGCATTACATTATATTGGCTCTTAAGGACCTATTATTCTATACTTCCAGGATTGAGATCTGGCACTGAACAAATTAAGCTTTGACTGTTCATCAATATCTTACTCTATTCCTATAAACGCTTATGAAAAATCATTCTCAGGACTGAGATTTGGCACTGAACAATTAAGCTTCAGCTGTTCAACAACATACTTTTCCCTATAAACATCACTTATTAAAAAAAATATGTTCCTAGGATATCAATGATTTCAGAATTAGTTGCTCTTTGATCTGTATTTTATTTCTGGTATTCCTCATAGCCCAGACACTACTGGAAGTTGTAGACTCAGCAAAAAGATATCTCATTTTCTGTTTCCTCTCCTTCTCGATTTTTTGCTTCCAGCATCTAACTCAATCAAGGCAGTAGCAAAATTCTTCCTTCAAATCAGGAAGGAACCATCAAGCTTTCCATACAAATAACATTGCAAGGCTTATCAAAGCAGGGATAAATTTAGTCCAAGTGAATGGGCCACTTTTTTTCCTTGAAGGAACATCTGCAAATGATCAGCACCAAAAATTCCATCTGATTGCTGGACAGCTAAGAAATGCAACTTGAAACATCTGCATGTCAGCTCTGAAGCATTGCAGATGCATCTGCAAAACACATGATGTGCCAATTGGTTGAATGGGATATCAAGGAGAAGAAACAGGGAAGGTTTAATCCTCTGTATACAGGTTCTTTGTCTCCTTCTGTTCTCCTTTGTTATTATAACCATGTTCTCAAACACAGATATAAAAGTAAATAGCTATTTTTTCAAAAGACAGGAAGGAAGACAATAAAAATGTAGGGGTTTCTTATTTTAAAGCAGGAAACCATGAGAAAGAGACAGTCCATTATCTGTACTTCTATAGCTATATGTACTATTCCTTGGCAATGCTATTTCTGACATACCATTGGTTTTATGTTCTTGAGTGTTATCAGTGAGATTGAAATGAAGACTGCCTTTTATAACGCT
This sequence comes from Laticauda laticaudata, assembly GCA_004320025.1. NCBI lineage: Eukaryota > Metazoa > Chordata > Lepidosauria > Squamata > Elapidae > Laticauda > Laticauda laticaudata. Next base: position 162,225 of record BHFT01000730.1, on the reverse strand, counting down.
TTTACCAATAGTGAAAGCTGTCTGGTTATGTGTTCATTGGAGGGATCTGAAAGCATTCACCAGAATCACCAAAATATGTAATCCATAGTTACTAAATATTGCTGAGAAAGTAACACCAATGGAGTGTGAGAGACTTCTGTGCTTTCAGCATTGTTACCCTCCATCTATCAATAACTTTTATAATTATTCATTTCATCACGTGCCCTATTCTGATTCTGTAACATTCTTGGAATACCGAATGAATTTGTTTGGTTATGATGAACACAGATAAAAAGGAGAAAGCTATCATCTTATTTGCCACCCATATTATTATTCACTGGTTTCTCACTAACCAGTATGTTTAAGTGCCAGAATTCCAATTTCATGATATCTAGAATAAGCCACAATAATTTTAATTCTTCCGATGGACGGGATCTACAACCTTGTGCCAATTACATATCCAACCATAATATTTTCTTTAATTCTCCAATTCAGTTTCCCCCATCCCCTTGAGGAATATAGGCATATTGCTTTAGATGTAAAAAAAAAAAATCTTAATATGATTTAAACTGGCTTTTCTGTTGAACCATAGTTCACAAGCAATGCTATTTATGGCACTTATTTCACTGTTGAAATTACTTCTCCACACCATTTTTGATCCAGATTGGGGTCAAATAACATAATTCTACACATGTCCAGTGGGGAACAATTCTTTACTTCTGCGAATCCATTTTTTCTGCTATACAGAGAACAGATCTGTCATGTCTTTTCTGTTAAATAATCAGGCACCTACTTATTCATGCTATTTCAGGATCAGAATTAAAATCTGCAGTTATCTTCCAAATGTATTGTTCACATGATCCACAAATCATCTGAATTTTCTGAACCTTTTCAAATTCAAATGGCAAAAAGGAAATTCTTCAACTGGAGAAAGTGACAAAGTATTTATTTCCTCCGTTTGACTTAACGCAAAGAGAATGGGGGGGCACTATGGATTTTCTCATGCACTTAATATTGCATTTCCCATATTTTCAAAGCTTTTAATACTTTCTGTAAGGTGTGATTCTCAAGGACATTTACCATGTAAACACGTGGAACAGAGGAGATTCGCAGTTTACAATTTTGTAATTTTGAGCCTAGTTTTTTTTCTTCCCACTCCCTCCCATATCTTCTTTTCTGTATTCTGAGGATTCAGTTTCTCCCTTTACATTACTTTGCTAACTTTACAATATCAAGCAGTTTTCTTTTATCTGAGAATTCACAAGTCACTAGGGAATCCATATGGAAAACTCCCGATTCTAACAAAATTTCTTTCAACAATAGATCTCCATCCTTATTATTGAGCCATCAATGAAAAATAAAAATCAGCAACCAACAAATTCGGTTAGATTTCCCTTTCTGGCTGCATAACTGATTGTAAATTGGAAACCATATGTGGTTTAGCATAGCACCTCCTTCACATGCAAAGCATTCATCTCTTCATCACTATGTGCATTTTGTTAATGCCTTTCCAGTTCCTTGTAAGCTTATCTGCTTTCCATTTGACAATCGAATTGTTCTTTTCAATGTATATCAAGACTATCAACAAGACTACCAATATCCTTCTTACTAACATATGTACCTTTCAGGTTTAGAAAACTTTTACATTTGTATGTCTTACTTTTATATTTCATTATTTATTACACAGTAGTGTATAATAAAGTAGTTTGTATTAATACAACAATATATTTTAGTATGAAAATTTGGAAAGTTGATAAGATTTAAAGTAGAGAGGCAATTGTTTCACTTGCACTGAGATTTGATTTTAACAGCGTTATGTTAACCTTTATACTTGCCTTGGACTGTAGAAGAGGAGAATTAAAATGGGAATGTATCAATTTACAATTGCAATCAATTCATTTCACCTTTTCCCAGTTTTTACTGTAAAGCTCTAAAATTTGGAAATTCACTGTATGACTAAATAAGCATGATGCTCTGCAGTTTTATTAACCTTACCATAAAACACTCATTTCTTTCAGGAAGCCGAGCTGGAGTACTCTTCTAAACAGTGTGGGAATAATATTTAATATTTCTATGCCAATTTGTTTGTGTATTCATATTTGTAAGTTCCAAATTTGAAGCTTCGTTTTTTAAAGTTCCTTGTTACATCATGGTCATTTTCTATTTTTTTACCAGACCTGCCCATCTCACAATAAAAAACATCAATAACCCTGGGGGGGGCGGTGGAAGGTGACTAACAACAACAAAATCCTTTACTCTTTCAACATTAGGACAGTTGTTCCACTGTTCAGAAAATCTGAGTTCAGACCACTAGAATACAGGTAGCCCTCAAATTACGACCACAGTTGACCCCCCAAATTTCTGTTACTAAGCAAGACATTTGTTAAGTGAGTTTTGCCCCATTTTATGACCTTTGTTGCCACAATTGTTAAATGAATTGCTGCAGTTGTTAAGTTAGTGACATGGTCTGTCTTCCCTATTGACTTTGCTTATCAGAAGGTTATCACATGACCCTGCAACCATCATAAATATGAGTCAGTTGCCAAACATCTGAATTTTGATCCCATGACCAAGGGGATGTTGCAACGGTCAGAAGTGTGAAAAACATTCATGTCATTTTTTTTAGTGCTGTTGTAACTTTGAATGGTCACTAAACGAACTGCTGTAAGTCAAGGACTACCTTTATATTTGAGTTTAGCTTCAGTTCCTTTAGCATTTTTTACCACTTGCATCATTTATCTTCTCCCTGAAATGAAAACAAACAAACCCATCTTCACCATCTGTATCTCTAACTTGGTGCCTGGGACCTTTGGAGGCTAAGGTATGGTTTACTTTAGCAAGTAGAACAGGGTTTTCTCTAACATTGAAAAAAGATGGTTTGGACAATTTCAATGTTTTGATTAGGGATTCATGCATTTTGGATAAGGTCTTATTGAAGCATTATTGCTTGTTTCAATACATTAAAACATTGGGACAGAGACATTAGATTCGAGTTTTCCAAGTTTACGATTCCCAAGTTCTTTGCTTCTCACCTCCAGAGGGCCTTTGTGCAGTGGTGGGATGTAAATTTTTTTACTACCGGTTCTATGGCTGTGGCTTGGTGGGAGTGGCTTGGTGGGTGTGGCAGGGGAAGGATACTGTAAAATATCCATTCCCTCCCCACTCTTGGGGGTAGGTTACTGCAGAATCCTATTCCCTTCCTACCCCACTAACCTGCTTTCCAACTCCGTTCTCCTGTGCAGAGCAACAAAAGAAGGCCCAGCTAGTCAGCTGGGATTCAGGAGGCAGAGAATAGATGGGGGTGGGGTCAGTCATAAGATGGAGCCAGAAACCTGGGTTGTTTAGTCTCAGAGTGTCTCAGTGAAATGAGTGAGTCTCTTTTTCCTTCTGTTGAACTTTTTGCCATTCCTCCATTTTTCCTTATTGACTGTTATTCTTGGATTTGATGTAAGTCTGACACTGAACTGTTGTTTGATACTGGACTGATATTCGAATTATCCCTGGACTGAACACTGATTGTGTTCCGTCTGGAAAAACGCGAGGTAGACCGGGTTCCAACAGCAATGTCTTTATTTCAACTATATATAGCAACGGAACAGTTTGGCTCAAACTGCGGCAGCCTTTATATACGGCTTGCCTGCTGGCTTGTAGCCAATGGCAGTTACTTGATTTTGCCACTTTTCGGCGGTTCTCCTGGATTGGTTCCAAGTGAACCAATCCCATGCAGGCCCTTCTGGCCAATAAAATTTGAGACATTTGGAGTATACCATTTTATACAGAACACCCCTCCCTCCTTAGTTTAGTCCTACGTGGGTGATGTAGTCGCGCAGGGTAGGTGTTATTTATTTACGGGCTTGCTTCTGACTCTACTGACTTGCACGGTTCATTTTCACTGGGAGACTTCGACAGTTCAGATGGGTTGCTGTCTCTCCGGCTCTTCTCCATGAAACTGCCTGAAGGGTGAGTCAGCATTTGCTACCAGCTTGAGTTGCTACAGCCCGGTGGTTTTGCCCGCCTCCCTTGGCTTTCTCGAGCGAGTCGGAGCTGGCTTGGCTGGCCCCTTCCAGGAATGGGTTTCTCTTCATCTGTATTTTTTCCGGCAAGTCTCATGCTAACCCGTAAGTGTTTTTTTTGCTCTTTTTGATTTGGTTAGATGTTTAGATTTTATTTTTAAAAAGTTTTTTATCATATTTTCTTGTATTTCCCCCACTCTTGGTTTGTTTTCATCGTTTTTTATCATTTGGGGTTGTGTATTTGTATTTTCGTTGCAATATTTTCAGGAATGAAGCTGGGTCTATGTGCCGCTTCATTCCCATGCCAATCCTCTAAGGTTAGAGGCAGGAGGACGCGGGAGGCCTGTTATTTGTGTGATTGTGCTGGAATCCATAGAGGCGTCCCCGGTGAAATTTTTGCGTAGACTACGGTTGCCGATTTCAAAATGTGTGGAAACGGCTGGATGGAATCGGGGGGGGGGGGTTCCAAAGCATAGTTTTGGATTGTAACCTTCTAAAATGTGACTTAAGGTTTTCTCCCCATTTAAACAAAATTCTGCTGGGTCTCTTCTTAGTTACAGTGCTGGGGTGATATGTTGAGGGTGAGTAGATGGTTAATTTTATATCCTATGGACATCCCCGAGGTCCATTTTCTCTAAACCCCTTTTAGTAACCTGACCATACTCTCGGCCCGTACCATTTGCTGCGGGTGAGCGGCGCGGTTAGTGTATGGCGTATACCTAGGGAGGCTAGGTACTGCTCAAAATTGTATAGCGGTTAGTTGAGGCCGTTTGTCGCGACACGTAATTGACGTCCAGCAATCCATGGGTTGCGAATATTTGTTGAGGTGTTTAATAACCGCATCGGTTGTCGTAGATGACATTAACTACACTTCGCAACCATTTGAGTATGCATCTACGACAATTGCAAAAAGTATTGCCCCCTAGTAGGACCCGCAAAAGTCAATATGGATCCGAGGACAGGGCGGCCTCCCAGTCCTTATGGGTGCTTGGTGGGGAAGGTCCTGGTTTTCTGGCTTTCATCAAGTAGCAACCCCAGTATTCAATATCCTTATCTAAACCAGGAGGCCACCAGACAAAGCTTCTAGCTAGACTTTTCATTTTTACCAATACAAGGGTGTGCCCTCATGAAAGCATGCCCAAACATTCTGTTTGAATCTAGCAGGAATTACCACCCGATCACCCACAAGTAAAACAGCTTTTGAATTGGAAGTTCAGTCTGTCTGGTCCAGAATGGCTTTAAAAAGCTTTTCAGTTTTTTGGTTTTCCCGGCCAGCGCTTTACCTACCCCCACCCCCAAACTTAAAATGCGGGCAGTCACTGGGTCTTTGGCGTGGCTCTGCGACATCCGTTTGCAGATATTGGCATGTTCGGGGCATCGATTTCTATTTGCAGGGTGGTCATTGTTGGCGCCGGGTCTTCCTCTGTCATTGGCAGCAGTGTTCGACTTAATGCATCTGCATGGGAGCATTTTGTTTTCTGGGTCGATGTGTCAATTTGTAGAGTAATGCTGCTGAGGAATTCTGACCATCTAGGTCATTTGCTGGGCGACAAAATGTTTCGGTGTAGGTTTGTTTTCTCCAGAATTCCTAGTAACAGTTTATGCGTCAGTTACAATGGAAAATGTTCTTCCATAGAGGTACATCCGTGAACACGTGTTCACGTCCGGCGACCCCCAATTGCCAGGCTTCCTCTGTCTAGGTTGGACTATATGTTTGGCGTTCTGCTTTAGAAAGAGTTTCTTGAGTAATAGGCCGACGGGGTGCCTCTCTCCAGCATCAGAGCAGTTGGTGGCTTCAGGATGGCACCGACTCAAACGTGAGGCGTCGCGCTATAAGGTGACCGTGCAATGGAGTGTTTATTAAACTGGATAAGAACGGTGTCTGAGGTTAATAAATTTTTTTATCTCTTCTGGAATGCCTTTTGTTCTCTATGACTGCCGCAAGTCCAATTAGTTTCCTTATCCAGCAAATATGTGTAATGGTTTCTGCTATCGCGTTGCTTATAGTAGGGGGCGAATAAGTTATATAGAAGTTTAATTAGACCAAAAATGTCATGCAATTCCGTACCTTTGTTTCAGTATGGTGGTTCGTTCGTGGTCTCTAATAGCGATTGACCTTTTTTTCTGTAGGGTGATACCCTCTCCGTCAATTAAAGTAGCCCAGAAATTTTGACGCGATCAGTCATTAAGCAGATTTTTTCCTTTTAAAACTTTCAGGCTGGATTCTCTAAATATTTGTTAGCACTTCTCTTAGTCTTTTTTCTTAGTTGCGGATCGCATATCTTAGCCGAAATTAGACGTTGTCAAAATATGTAAAACCCGCTTTTATTCAATTTAATAGGTGTTTCCATGAGCTTAGGAAAATGCCTTGGGCAACGCTTACTCCAAATATTGAAGTCTGTTACATTTGAATGTCCCTCTGTTGAGTTACTATTGTTGTGGCCCTCGGCCATTAATGGGTCTGCTGGAAGGCTGTTGGTATGCTTGTGCTTAAAATAAAGTTTAGCAAAATTTTCTCCCCACAAGTGAGTGATAATAAAATTGTAGCGACTGGCACAGGGTATGCGCTTTGTTTTAGCGCATGGTTCAGGGTAGCCTTGTTAAGTCTTCCACAGATGCCGTTACAACCGATCAAGGTTTAACCGGTGTTTACTATTGGCGTCTTCACACCTAGGCATTGTCCAATAGGTTTCTAAGACCCCTGGTCAATTAATTTATTCAACTGTTCATCTATTTTTGCCTTTTAACATAAAGGGAACTCGTCTGGTTTTAACGCTTAGGGGCCACCTGGGGGTCTAACTAAAGGAAATTGGGTCCCCCAGTACCTAGCTAGGGTGTCATCAAACGTCCTGGAACTCATGAATCAGGTTTCTTCCCAGTCGTTGCAGCTACTCGCTCACCTACCGCGTCATTCCGATGCCCAATGGTGCCGAACCATTCGATGCCCAGGAGGCTGGTTGGTCTCTGTCGACTAATTTGGTTAGAGCAAGGACTCAAAACTGGCTGATTGTTAGGCGACTCGGAAATGTCTATGACCTACCAACAGGGATTCGCATTCCCTTTGGTAGTCCTTAGAAATTAAATTATTGTTTCTGGGAGTTTCTTTTAATTTGATATTGGGACCAGTCGTCTGATTTGTGTTCCAAGACACATTGACAGAGAGATCCCTGAATGCGACTCCATCTCACAGGGCTTCCTTCAATTTTCTATACGATGATTTAACTTTTCTCCCGCTTTCCGTCTGACGGCTTCCGATAGTGGACCAGATTTTGATGGGTCTTTTCTTTCGGTTAACTGCTGCGTTTGTTGTGCCTCCCACTTTCTCTCGGCTTGCTTCGATTCGTTTGTGGCTGGAGAGTTACTGCGTCTGTTAGGCTGTTATTTTGCGATTCCTACAGACTTTCTCGATGTGGTCCCTCTTTTTGCAAAGCTCGGCAGATGGCATCAAGAGAATCTGCAATCGGCTCGAGGGTGTCCTCTGCAGCCGGCGCATTCCCACCAGTTTCTTTTTTGCACCTTTTTTTTGTGCGTACAGGCAGTGGGACCTCATCATCATCATCTTCTGATTCTGATATTCGTCAAAATCTTCGTTGATGCTGTTGGTGGCGGGGACTGCTCTTCTCTCTGCTAGGGATCGTTTCGGTCATTATTTCGCATTCAATTGTTCATCGTGCGACTGACTTTTTCATGGCTCTGTGGCTGTGGCTTCTGCGATTGCTTCACCACTTGTTAATATTGTATCTAATTTAGCCATTTATTTTTGTAAATTAGACTCTATTGTTAGGCCTAGGACCATCTCGATCTCGCAGATGGCTTCATCTAAGTCAGGAACTCGCCGCTCCCCCCAGTTTGTCGGAGGGCTGCCACAAAGTCACGATGCTTCGCCTTCTTTTTTGGTCCCTTCAGTAGAATCGTGCCAGTTTGATGAGATTTGACACTACTGGTGCGTAGGGGCCTTTAGCATTTGCTGGAGTTCAGCCAGGTCACTTGTTTTACGTTCTCTGGGTTCTTCTCCAATGCTTTGGCCATCTGAACAACAGTTGGTCCACAAGCGATTAAGTGAAAACAGCCCTTTACGCTGTCGTCTGAGATCTCTTCCATCCGTTGCTTTCTAATACATTTGAAAAACGGTCTATGTAGGATTCCGCAGTCCTCTTCATGGGATTCGAAAGGTGCGGCAGCGGTGCATTATTTCCGGCCATCCGCTTCTAGCCTTGATTTCAATTCGCCGCGTGGCACAGTTCTCACGTTTTTAGGACAATCCCTCAACGTGTGGCAGCGCTTTTATAATACGGCTTGCCTGCTGGCTTGTAGCCAAGCGGCTTGTTCATAAGTTTACTTGAGTTTTTGCACGCTTCGGAGTTCTCTCTGGGATTGGTCCCTAGTGCAACCAATCCACTATCAGGGTCCTTCCTGGACCATCAAATTTGAGACATTTGGAGTATACCATTTTATACAGAACAGATTGCTTTAATGTGAATTACTTGTTACTGCTTGTTGAATCTCTGTTCTTACGTTTATTGAAAGTTAAAAACCGACATTTACTGTACAGTGTATCTGTGTGCTGTGTGTGTATTATTCAAACACTTCTCTCACTATGTCTCCCTGTATGCGGTCATTCTACTAACAGGGAATTACCTCAACATGAACTACCCAAAATTTCCACTATCAGTTCTCCAGAACTGGTTAGAACCTTCTGGATACCACCTCTGCCTTTGTGCTTATAGAACTTGCCATAATTCAAGGGTCTCCAAGATTATCTCCATAGATAGGACCACTCCTAGTGTTATGGATTAAAATGATGGCCTTGTGCTGCTTAGATCTTTGTTTCTTGCAATTTGTTTTGATTTCTCCAAATAATAAACACAAGCCAAAAATTGAGCTGGCTCTCTTGCCTTTCCTGGCTTATTTTACCAGTTGTGGGATTTCTGCACTTACTATTGTAATCTTTCATTTCTGATTATTCAGCAGCTCACAGCTTGGAAGCTAGATGGTGATAACTTGGAGATTTGAAACTCAGCAAGAGTCTAGTTTAGAATGCTGAAAGAATATCAAGTAATTAAATGGTGGAGCAACTCACTGAAACAGGAAAATGCTCCTTGTGGGAAAGAAATCAACCCTTCCTGCCATTCAGCCTTCCTCTCACCATAGTCTTCCAGCTGTTTATCAGGCCAAAAGGTGAGAAATTGCAATAGGCTCAACACACAAAGATTAAAATGTGGCAGAAGGCATTGGCCTAGTCAGATGACCATCTCTCGATACCAGAGATCTTAATTACATAGCAAAAGATCCTTTCCACTGAGAGGTTGCAGCTTCCACTTGCAGTGTTAAATAAGTGGTAAGCCGAAATACAGCAAGATACCTGAATTTACCTTCTCTAGGAAATATGGGTAAATGCACTTACTTGGAATTCTTAGAGGTGGCATTCCTTCATGCTCTTTCAAGTTGCAAAGGCAAAGTTTCTTTATGTAAACAGCTCTTAGGGGAGGATTCAGCATGGGTTCTGGGGAAAAAAAATGAATTTGAACAAATTCCAAATGAATTTGTTCAATGACCGCTGCATTTATTTAGCAACTGCACCAAAAATTGGCAGAAAAAATCCAATTATTTGACTCTTGACTTACAACAGTAACAACGTATGACCAAAATTTCAGCCCCAAGTACAGTCGTACATAAGTCAAGATAACTATACACCAGAGGCGGTATTCAGCAGATTCTGACCAGTTCTGGAGAACTGGTAGCAGAAATTTTGGGTACTTCGGAGAAACGGCAAATACCACCTCTGACTGGTCCCGCCCCTATCTATAGAGACGGAGGACTCAGGGTCGACTAACCGACCCAGAAGAAAACAACGGGATGTGTCCTCTTGTCAGCTAGAAAGCACATTACTGGGGTGGGGAGGGAATGGGGATTTTGTAGTAATCTTCCCCCAGGAATAAGGATTTTGCAATAACCTTCTTCTGGAATGGGGTGGGAATGGGGATTTTACAGTATCTTTCCCCTGCCACGACCACCAAGCCATACCATGCCCACCAAGCCACATTCACAGAACTGGTAGTAAATCTTTTTGAATCCCACCACCAGGTCAGGTCCCACTGCTGGGATGCACCCCATTCAGAACTGGGCTGTAGAAGCAGTGGGCAGGCACGCGCAGCTCCACTTGGACACACAGCGGGTGTACAGTGTGTGCAGCTCCAGTTGTGTGAGCAGAGGGCACATATGCACCCACCACTACCACTGAATCATCCCCTCTCTTCCCACCTATCCCCCACTCCGGCCAGCCCACAAAGCCGGAAACGTTGGATCCAATGCTATACCCAATTTGAATCTGTTGCTGCCTGGTGTTTAATTTGCCTAAATAAAGCATCATTGAAGTCAGCATTTTTGCTAGATTATGAGATTTTCAAATTTGGAAACATTAAGCCTTATGAGGAAGTCCAGACAAGCAACACACCCAGATAAACTAATCCTACTTCACTGCAATATTACATTAACGGAACCTTGCAACCAGGGATGGGATTATACCAGTTCACACCTATTCGCTAGAACCAGTTGTTAACTTTCTAAGAGGTTTGGAGAACCAGTTGTTGGAAGAAATTACTGGCCTAATCCTGTAAGGAAGGCAGGAAGGAAACATTCTGGTGTTGCTTACAGAAACTGCCTCTCTGTTAACCCTCATTACATTCTTGGCAGGACTAGACTTCCTGTCTCTGGAACTTCTCTGGAGTTTTTCCCCCTCCTTTGCTGGTACTTTGCTTGTGTGGGGTGACCATTCAAAGTTACAATGGCACTGAAAAAAGTGACTTATGACCATTTTTCACACTTACGACTGTTGCAACATCCCCACAGTCATGAGAGGCCAGGCAAGGAGATGTGTACCTCGAAGTGAGTGGTATTGAGTTGGCCACGCCCAGCCAATAACATGACCACCAAGCCACATCCACCCAGTCACATGACCACCAAACCATGCCCACCAATTCAGCCATGTCCACAGAACCGGTTGTTTAAAAATTTGAATCCATCCCTGCTTGCAACTCTGAAAATAAATTAATTTCTCCCTTGCCTTTACAACCTAAAATACCCAAGAAACCCTTCTGATATGTTTGACACATCCACATTCCGACTGCAAGCTAAGCAGCCTCTTATCTGACCAGTACTGTGACTGTGGCACTTCCCCCTGTCCACCAAGTTCATTCCCACATTCCACTACATAATTTTAGAATATATAATTTTAGAAACTTGGAGATGGGAACACTGCAGTGGTAGAATTCTACCAGTTTGACCCAGTTCTGCCATCAATAGCAGCGATGAGCAGCAAAGACCGAACCAGTTCTCTCCACCACTCTGCTGTTGGGCCCACCTGCCCATCTGGGCTCCCATACTCACCTTTATCCTCTGAATTTGAAGCGCAGCTGCTTTGTGCGGTACAGAAGAGTGCTTGGTGCACACACACATGCAAAGTGTGTGCATGTGGGCAAAGCATGTTCACCAAGCCATGCCCACTGAACCGGTGGTAAAAATATTTGAATCCCACCACTGAAACACTGGTACAGTAGTTCCAATCTTGATATGCTTAAAAAACTTAGATCAGGGGTGTCCAACTGTGGCAACTTTAAGTCTTGTGGACTTCAACTCCCAGAATTCCCTGGTCAGCATGAATTCTGGGAATTGAAGTCTACAAGTCTTAAAGTTGCCAAGGATAGACATCCCTGTTTTTGATCATCATGATCAAGGGGTGTCAAACTCACATCGTCATGGTGGTGTCACATGATGTATCGGGACTTTTTTTTCCCTTTCGCTAAACCGGGCATGGGTGTGGCCAGCAAGTGACGTATCTGGCCCATAGGCCGGGAGTTTAACAGCCCTGATCTACACTTATTGTAGAAATATTCAAATAGTTAATGACTGCCACTGCAGTCAGAACTGATACCTTTCAGAGCTTCTCATCTGTTTTACCTTTCAGTGAAACTGCAGCTCTTAGAATTCAGGTAATTGCCAAGACGTTATGAAATGGATAACAGCGCATCGTTTGGTGAAACCAACCATCATGTTCGGTGTTGAAATTTCATGGATTATGGAATCCAGATGTTAGTGAGAATCTGCAGATGGCTGATGAAGGAATGTATAACAGAACCAAGCCCTCTACTTCTGCTAGTAAAGTCTGTTTTATCACAAACAGGAGGAAGTTCATTCTTAATAGTCCCTTTTAATGTTGTGTCTTTGAAGCACAGGTTCCCCCAGGAAATGTTGATGCTGATGATTTTATAATGAGCCTTTCAGTGGTTTTATGGGTAGAGGTTTGTATGGAACTTAAGTAACTAAACTTTTAAGCCAAATAAAGTGAAGAAAAGTAGAACTGTACTTTATTTAATATTATTGTATTTTGTTCTGCCTCCCAATTAAACAAATCTTGGGTGGATAATTAATTAAAAGGCTCCATAAACTTGCACATAATTTAAAAGAGATATGTGGGAAATTACTTTCTTTTCTGTTGTTTTTGGATTGCACCAGGGCAAATTGCCAGTGGTTTAATGGATAAAAGACTGAATAAATTAACGCAGCTGGGTGATTAATTTAGAACCATAATTACTTTGTGTGAGCACACACATAATAATCAGAACTTTAGTCAACTACTGGGGGTAGCAGAGAGTCTATGGGATCCTTATCTACAATGCCAAATCATTCAGTTTTGGGGGATAAAGTAGCACAGCATCTTCACTGTAACAGTGTCTCCTAATTCAGGAGGAATGCAGTCAGTGGCACTGATTTATTTGTATGAGAATAAAAACCCTAAACAAACTCCCCTTAGCTGAATCATCCCAACCACTGGAATTTTGGCCTGATTCTACATCTGCTTCATTAACTTTAGGATTGTTGGTCATATATTGTAGTCTATATATGGGTGCTCCATCACTGAGACTGGACAATCATTTGTCTGAAATGATGTAAGGGTCTCCTGCTTGAGTAGGGGGGTTGGAGTAGAAGACCTCTGGGGTCGCTTCCAACTCTATTGTTCTAAGTTCTAAATGGGAAATGGAAGTTGGCTGTAAAATGTCTTAAATATAGGGGATTGGATGGACCTTTCTGCATTTGGATATAAGACCACTAGGAGACACTGTTGTGTCAGCCATATTAATAGTCAAGAGACTGAACTCTATGGCCATTCTAGCTATTTTTTCCCCTTAGGATAGATACATTTTGGATAGATGCAAGTTTCATCACTTGAAGGACAGTTTAATGGGAAAAGAACAAAAATAAGAGGATATTTGTTTGTTTTTAACTTTTTATGTTTTAGCTTATATGTAACTGTAAGTCGCCAGAATTATCCTGTGGTAAGATGGAGGGTAAATAAGTAAATAAACAAATAAACAAATCATTACTAAATCTGTAGCATGCTGAAAAATATTAAATTTGGTATCATTAGTGGTTTTGGAATGGAGTTTGCAGTCCCAGAACTATAATTTGCAAACCTCAGGAAAAGGCATTGAAAAAAATCCCTACACCACCATGGAAATAATTTAAATTTTTAAAAAGAGCACTATAAGAAAAGCAACAAGGAGAAAATTTTCCAGCAATCCCTAAACAAAAATGTTGTCTTTAAATGGAGACAGCCAGTCTACCAAGACTGTTTAAAAGATCTTTTCTCACTGCTGAAAAGATCATAGAGGTGGCGCTAGGCAATTCTACACTAGAGGCCTTCTCTCTTCCCAATCATGATCCAACCAAAATTAAACACTTTTAAGGCTCATTGACTCAAGTGATTTAGGCATGTCCGTAACACGTCCATTATGTTTTGTGGTATTCAAATGTTCTTTGGCCAAATTGTCCGGACAATAACGTTGCTGATGGCCGAGGCTCTTTTAACTGCCACTGGCCTTCCATAAGCTCTCCATATTGGAAGTCAAGGACTGTAATGACCCAGGGCATGGCACAAAGGCAACACAATCAAATAAGCAAGAAGAACCTCCAATTTTGCCCCCAATGTCCAGGTTACCTTTGGCTGGACAAAAAGCTCTCCCAAGAACAGTCTTTAAGTTGAAGAAAGTCTGTCTGAAAACAAAGTACGTGCAAGCTGTAAATAAAAATCTGCACAAACAACATTGCAGTAATTAACTTGACAGGGCAGGAGAAAAATTGCAGACTTGAAAGCCCAGCAAAACACACACAGTTGGGAAGACTCCAGGAACCCAGATAAGCCTTGAGATATCATATAATTCACGATTTGCTCCCAACAACTTGCTGTACGCAGCTTCCCTTTTTAAATACTGTGTTCCCAGCTGCAGCTAATGAAGGGAATTGGGTCCTTTCCTCCCCCGTAAGCGACACAACTCACGTTGCTTCCTTCTCCATACCTCCCTTCGTGCCCTAGGATGAAAAAGGGGTGGGCTTGGGTCTTCCTCCAAATTCCCTCTCCCTTGCTCTACCTCTCCCCTGCTCTGCCCAGGCAGCCTTTGCCCTTTCCCAGTTTCTTCTATAGGCAAAGGAGCCACACTCCCATTCCCTGTCAGCTGCTCGGCTTCCCCCTCCAAATCAGATTCTGACGGGCATGACAAGGACCAAATGGAGAAGGAGATTTGATATGCAAAGATAAAAATATTCAAAGTAGTCTGGATGAATATTTTTTACACAGTTATAATCATGTCAAAACCTAGTGCTACCAATACATTTTTAGTCTGTCACCTAACTAAAGAGCCATGGTGGTGCAGTGGTCAGAATGCAGTACTGCAGGCTACTTCTGCTGATCACCGGCAGCCAACAGTTTGGCAGTTCAGGTCTCACCGGCTGAAGGTTGACTCAGCCCTCCATCCTTCTTTGGTCGGTAAAATGTTGGGGATGGCAGTATAGTGACTCTGTAAACCACTTAGAGAAGGCTGTAAAGCATTGTGAAGCGGTATAGATGTCTAAGTGCTATTGCTATTGCTAATTGCATAAAATGAAGATTTTACTTCAGGTGTGAATATAGTGTGACATTGGAAGACATATATAGATAGGTAAGGTTGTGGAATCTAATCAAATCTAGTCAAAATTTGGCTAAAGAAATAAATATCCTGAGAATGCAGAAGCTTACAATTATCCTTTTCTCCATCAGGGCAGGGACTCTAACATTTCCTTTTATCATTCAAATGTTATACCATCTCAAAAATATCTTCTGCATTTCAGATCAATTGGCTAATTTTAAATCAGTCTCCTGGAAAACTCACGTGTCCAGATATGTTGAAGGACAATTCCTATCAACTAAGTACTTTGGTTGCTGGCTGGGTTCACATGGTGCATTAAGCAAAAAATCCATTAAGCCAGTAACATATATAAATCCACACTCTGTAGTAGTTCTCCTCCCAAATATTTATTATTATTATTATTATTATTATTATTATTATTATTATTATTATTATTATTATTATTGTTGTTGTTGTTGTTGTTGTTATTGTTATTGTTATTGTTATTGTTATTTTAGTTTTCTTGTGTTTATGGTAATCAAAATGAATGTTATTATACAATAAGCCTATAAGCAATTTGACTCAGACTGCCCTCTCTTACTTTATGGTAGTCCCATTTTTAGGGGTGGGGGAGTTAAGTCAGTCTGATTTTTTTTTAATCTGAGAGCATATTATTGATCATTAGCAGAGGTCTTCCTGCCGTCCTGTGAGGAACTGAAATAGTCTCCCTGTGTTTAAGGTTACAGTGGTTCCTGCCTGCAGGCCATTTTTAGAAATGTCTGGAAGTTTGCTTTGTGCCAGCACAGGAAGAATGTCTCAGCATTAAACTTAAGCCCGGTCATCCTGTTCAGCACAGGCAGTGAGGCTGGCTGGGATGAGGGCACTGAAGAGGATTTTTTCAGTATTCATACTGGAATCTGCTGCAGAAAAATATTAACCCCTCTTGTCTTCTACATATAAACAGAACCAACTTTTCTTTTCTAGTAGATTCTTATAACTTCAAAGACAACGCTACCATATACCCTGTTTCCCCAAAAATACAACCTACCCTGAAAGTAAGTCCCAGCTTGATTTTTACACGTGCATCCAGTATAAGACCTACTCCCAAAATAAGCCCTAATTAAGATCCCGCCCACTCCAGAATGCATGAGTAATAGTTAAGCTTGGGTGGGGCTGGGGGTGGTGGGGCTGCCCTACTACTTACCTTTGGACAGTTGTAGCCATGCCTCGCACACCCCGACATCTGCCTTGCTGGCCCATTTCTTCCACAGCTGGCAAGGCTGGCAAGGCTTTCCTGAAGGCCTCTGTAGCTGATAACGAAGCTTCAGATCAATCCAGAGCTCTGTTATCAGAGGCCCTCAGGAAAGCCTTGCTGGCTGCAGAAGAAGTTCCTGAGGGCCTCAGACAGCGAAAAGGAGGCCGAAGGTGAGGCATGCAAGTGAAATTAGTTAGTGGATGACATTCCCTCCAAAATAAGACCTGGTGCCTTTTTGGGTGGCAAAAATTTATAAGACAGGGTCTTATTTTCGGGGAAACACAGTAGATGTAATCCTTGATTTATAATACTTTATTTAGTGATCATAAAAAGTTACAAAGGCACTGAAAATAGTGACATTATTTTTCACCCTTATGACCATTGCAGCATCCCCATGGTTACGTGATCAAAATTCAGACCCTTGGCAAGTGATTCATATTTACAATGGTTGTAGTGTCCATGTCCATGTAGTGTCCAACACAGGGTCATGTGTTCAGCTTTTGTGAGCTTCTGATAAGCAAAGTCAGTGGGGAATCCAGATTCACTTCACAACCATGTTACTAGTTTAACAAGTGCAATGATTCACTTTACAAGAGTGGCAAGAAAAGTTGTAAAATGGAACAAACTCACTTAACAAATGTTTCTCTTAGCAACATACGTTTTGGGCCCAACTGTGATCGTAACTCAAGGATTACCTGATTATCTTTCTCTTCCCAAGGAAAACTCAGATGAGTATCCTGTGTAGATTCCCAAATTTACAAAATTTCCTAAAAGGATGGAGAGAGCAAGCAAAGGTGCCTTCATATCCATTAAAAATTACCCAATCAGTCCCCCCATTTTCAAGACATTTTTGTAGATGTATCCACCCATCTTTAAATGTGCCTTATCCAACTTCATATGTATTGTTTTCGAGCTATATAAACGCATGATGTACACAAAACAGTGCAGTGCAGAGGCATCATTGAAGAGATGGAGGCTTGACTTTATGAAGCTAGACACCTTTGATTTACGGTCACAATTGGTACTAGAGCTTTGTTAAGCAAGACAGTTAAGTAAGTTGTGCCCCATTTAATGATCTTTTTTTCCCACAATTAAGTGAATCACAGTCAGGGGTGGGATTCAACCGGTGTTACTACCAGTTTGGTGATTACATTTTACGCACATACTCACACGTGTAAAAAAACCTTAAGCTGTGCCGCCCGGACAGCTGACAAGCATTGCACAGAGTTGAAAAGCCTTTTTTTTCCTGCTTTTTCAACCTCAGCTGTAATGCGCAAAGTAGCTGAGATTGAAAAAGCAGGAAATAAAGGACAGGTAAGAGCCCAAGTGGGTGGGTGGGCCAAACAGCAACAAACACAGAACTGGTTCAGTGTCTGCTGTTATTCAGAGCTACTGGTTCTTTAGAACCAGGCAGAACTGGTAGCATCCCACCCCTGATCACAGTGATTATTAAGGAAATCAAACTGTTGCTAAGCTTCCCTCATTGGCTTTACTTGTTGGAAGCCAGTTGGGAAAGTTGAAAATGGCAACAGCAAGTAGAGTTATATACCGCTTCACAGTGCTTTCCAGCACTCTCTAAGCAATTTACAGAGTCAGCATATTCCCTGCAACAATCTGGGTCCTCATTTTGTCAACCTCGGAAGGATGGAAGGTAGTCAACATGACCCTGGGATGAACGTAGTAATCCTCATAAATACATGCTGATTGTCAAGTGCCTGAATTTTAATAACTTGACCATGGAAATGCCACATTTAGGACCTGTATACTGCATGAGTGAAATAGGGGGCTGTGGAAATATTTACAGACCCTCACATCCCAGACATAACTGTTTCAACTCCTACCCTCAAAATGACACTTTAGAGCACTGCACACCAGAACAACTAGACACAAGGAAAGTTTTTTCCAAAACGCCATCACTCTACTAAACAAATAATTCCCTCAACACTGTCACACTATTTTCTAAGTCTGTATTACTATTACTATTAATCTTCCCATCCTTGCTTTCACCCATCTACTCCCACTTATGATTGTATGACTGTAACTTCATCGCTTGTATCCTAATAATTTATCTTAACTGTTTCCTAGTATGATTTGATTGCTTATTGTACCCTATGACTACCACTAAGTGTTGTACCTTATGATTCTTGACTCTTGACGAATGTATATTTTCCTTTATGTATACCGAGAGCATATGCACCAAGACAAATTCCTTGTGTGTCCAATCACATTTGGCCAATAAAGACTACTAATCTAATCTACAGCAGTTGTTAAATGTGAGGTTGGTTGTAAGTCATCTTTTGTCATGCCCCTGGTGGAGACTGACTCTGAGGAAGAGGAGGAACAGTCAACAGGGAGTGGAAGTATGGCTTCAGAAGTGGTGGAGAAGGCTGGGGAAGGGCAGAGGCTGGCTGAGCAATCAGAGGAGGACCCAGGCCCATCCCCTATCCATTCTAAGGCAGGCAGGGAGGAGAGGATCAGGGAAAAGTGTGGTCTACTCAGGAGGAGAAGACCATGATCCTCCTTCTGGGTTGCAGCTGTGAGCTCTGTATAAGAGTTTGGAACTGTGTGTTCACAGACGCTGGAGTCAAATTGGAGTCAATTTCCTTGGATGAGGTTTATCTTTGTTGGCGTTCTTCCCATGAACTTTCCCCGGTTATCTTCCTGGAATGTATGATTAATCATCTTGGTTTGCCTTGGAATTCTCGTCAATGCAGTTTGATTTTGGTTTCCTTTTGTTTCATTATCTACTTTTTGAATTTAAACTGTGACTAATAAAACAGGGAAACTAAGCTGAAAGCATTACAAGACCTTTATTCATGTTTTAGTTTTTGTGTTATTTTTGAAACACTACAGGTCATCACACCTTTTTTTTTAGTATCATTGTAACTGTGAATGCTTGCTAAACAAAGCTGAGGACTACCTGTAGTATCACTGTCTGCACTGAGAGCTCAGCCAGGCTACATGCAACCCAAGAGTTCCACAGGTGATGATCCTGCCGTACATCTCTACTGGCTGCATCTGTACAGCAATGGAAGTCCAAACCATTTCTGGCTTA
The DNA here is from genome assembly GCA_004320025.1 of Laticauda laticaudata. NCBI lineage: Eukaryota > Metazoa > Chordata > Lepidosauria > Squamata > Elapidae > Laticauda > Laticauda laticaudata. Next base: position 142,986 of record BHFT01000730.1, on the reverse strand, counting down.
ATCATGGTATTGGAATCCAGTCATGGGTAAATGATGTTTTATGATAGTTGTAGTGTCCCAGGGTCACACAATCACCATTTGCAACCTTCCGAGGCAGTTTCCAACTAGCCACTGGAGAAAGCTGGATTTGCTTAACAACTATGTGGTTCACTTTAAAACTGCACTGATTCACTTAACAACTGTGGCAAAAAAGGTTATAAAATTGGGCACGACTCACTTAGCAACTGTGTTGCTTAGCAATGAAACTGTTGGTTCCAATTGTCATAAACTGAGGACTACATGTATTCCAAACTCCTCCCACGGTCTTCAAACCACACCATTTGCTGCCTCCTTGGCCTCTTTTATCACGCCAACTTCTTATTGCCTCCCCAATGTGATGAAGCCCATCTTCCTTCTTACCAACCTGTTCAAAAAACAAACAAACCTGCAGCTTTTTGTTTTTGTCTGGGAAGAGACAGATTATTCCTCTTTTCTGTCCTCCTTCCCCAAGACCCAGGCATGGTTTGTTTTCTTTTCTTTTTTAAAGCATCAAAGGACAGTTGTGCTGAAAAAGAATTTCAGTGTCATGGCACCCCCACTCCCCACTCATTAACAAGAGGGTGGCAGGTTCTTAAACCAAAGCAGTTGAATAAAAAAAAATACATTAAAAAAATAATAAAAAATAACATTAAAACTATCGAGATAGTTTCACCCATTTTTGGAGGTAGCCTTCAAAATGTCAAACAAGGTTCACTGCAGCACTCAGGTTTACACTAGGCATGGGCAACTAATGGTCCCTTTATGACTGATGGACTTCAACTCCCAGAATTCCTGGCTGGCTCAGGAATTCTGGGAGTTGAAGTCCACAGATCATTAAAAGGTCCATAGTTGGCCACCCTTGGCTTATAGCTTGGCATCCTGTATTTTGTTCAATAAACCCTACTTAAACAAGACATGAGGTAGTAAAACTAACTGCATGTGATTTACATTTGGGAAGCAACATTGAGAAGGTGTCAGTGTTCTGAGTAATGCATCTAAAGAAATCAGAAGTCCGAGTCAGGCAAGTCCTTCGAAGAACATCTTTATTGGATACATTATATTGGCACAGCTAGTGAAAACCAACTCTGGAGTTTCCCGCGTTAATAGCATAATTAAATAAGTAACTTTTCCTCTCCCCAAGTATCCCAACATTGTCCAATTAAAATGGTCGGCAGGCTCCTCTCCTCCTTCAGCTGCCACCTGTTGGGCTGACCTTGGTTCCCATAGAAAAGCTCTTTGTTGTATCTGCAAATAGTCTATCTACCCCCCCTCCTCAGACAACATGGCAACTATGAAGCAGCAAAATATGGCTTCAGCCTGGTTCGATTCAGAGTTGACAGAAGGAAGTTTGCCCAGTTCCACCATTTAAATCTAGAGCTTCTTAGCAATATAGTCAGGCTTTCCTAATTTACATCTATTTTGGCCTTGGGTTTACTTGAAATCAATGCTCTTAAGCAGGCCTGATCTTGCATAGAAGTTCATTGGTGCTCCCCACCATCACCAACAGCCACATATCAGACTGAAGGATAAAAACAAAATAAAATGGAAATAGGAACCTAAACATTGGTTCCATTTCTCACCTCTGTTTGCATAGATGAATGGCAGCCAGTTTTTATGAAAATCTGTTTGTATCTGTAATTAGTCTGCCTGCATTTGGAAATAATGTCATTAGGTCAGACTGCAATTAAAGCTGTGGTTTGATTTTCTTCCGGGATAACAAACGTGTTCTCAAACAAGTATTTTAAACCCATTGTTTCCTTGTTGCTTGGAATGTAAGGGACTTAAAGACAATATTTTCTAAAACCCGGCTAAGCTCATTTTCTTACTGGGAATCTCCTTGCATGAGACAATCTTGCCACAAATCTCTTAAAATTAGTTTGACTGCAATTAAGGAAAAAATGCTTTAATGTTTCCTTAAAGCAATTAACTTTTAAGTTGAAGTATTTCATGGTAAAGTGACATTTGGTAAAAAAATGAGATGTATCAGCTTGAGGTTAAGTGATATACAAAGTACTTGCGAACCCATCCAACTATTCTCTTTCAAGTAAGCAATGTGCACAGGACAGAAATGAGTAAGATACTATAGTACAGAATAACATGAACAGTCATAGAAACATTGAAAACATGAAAGCTTGACATTATTGAAGTTAGATTTGAATCTACTGCAGGCAAAGGATCACATAAGTCTTGATGCAACATTTTGAGGGCCACTTTCGAAAAATTGGCAGCCGTGTCCCAAAATGGGCATCTTTTCTTTTCTTTTTTACTTATTTTTTATATTTTAGGGTTTAACTTTTTGATTTGTAATCGTCAAATTACCATTATTCCCTTTTCCCAACAGCTTTTTCCTCAGTAGGGGGTGCTATGGAACTAAGATTCTTTTTTTCAATGTCAAAACTCCCCCTGCTGATGAGAAAAAAAACTGCAGGGATTTTTGGAAATGGGAACAGGACAGGAAAAGGGCATCTATCACTGTGTTTTAATATGTGTCTGTTCATTTTCACTTTCAAATCTTCACCATTTGCAATCCATGTTAGTCCTCCCAGGATCTTTTTTTTTTTTTTTTTTATGTCAGG
>BHFT01000730.1:41196-140379 GCA_004320025.1 Laticauda laticaudata | reverse complement strand
TTTTTTTTTTTTTTTTTTTAATGTCAGGGCTCCCTCTAGTAATTAATTTTAAAATGACAAGATTTTGTATTGTGTTTTAACAGGCATGAACAACTTACCGTGCTTCTATAGATTGAAGGACAAAGAAAACCTACAGGACTTTCTAGAGGCAAAGTTCTTGATGGGGTGGCACGACTGTGCTTAGATTACTGTAATGTGCTCTACCTGGGGCTTTCCCTAGAAGAGCATTCGTAAACTTCACTGCGCAAAATGCGGCTGCATGGGTAAGAAATGGTGCTAACTAAATGGCACGTGTAGCACCATTACTCTGTGAGCTGCATTGGCTGCTGGTGTGTTTCTAGGTGACATTCAAGGAGCTGGTTGTCATCTTTAAAGGTCACTGACATGGCCTGGGACTGGGTTACCTGAAGGACTGTCTCTTTCTAAAAATTTCTAACCATTCAATCTAATTTGACAGACAGGGCAGGCTGCAGATCCCGTCAGCCAAAGAATATCAATGGGCAGGAGCTAGAAGAGAACCTTTTTCTGCTGTAGTCTCTGCCTTATGGAATATTCTTTCCTCAGAGACTGGAAGGGCTCCAACCCTGTTGGCTTTTTGCAAAGCTTTAAAAACTCAGCTATATACCCAGGCCTGAGGATAAGAATGTGTTAAAGACCCATTATTTGGCTCTACAATTAATTATAATCATCAAGGTTGCTGTTTATACTTTTGTGGGTGGGTTTTTTTCTAATGTTTTATATTGTTTTGTAATTTTAGAGCTATAAGTTGCCCAGAGTCACTTGGTTGAACTGGCTATAGATTACAGGGATGGGATCTGACTGGTATAACTACCAGTTCTGCTGCTCGCGCGTGCAAGTCGCGCAAGTCGCGCAAGTCGCGCAAGTACAATTTACGACCTGCTGAGTTGCCTGGACAGCTGAGCAGTGCTGCGTGCAAGTGCTCAGCAGTTGGAAAAGCCCCTTTTGCCTGCTTTTTCAACCGCAGCTGTGCCACGCAAAGCAGCTATGGTTGAAAATGCAGGAAATAAAGGTCAGGTAAGAGCCCGGGTGGGCGAGTGAGCCAAAACAGAAGCCGACATAGAACCGGTTCTAGGTATGCTCTCTGTTTGCTGCTCTTCAGAGCAACCGGTTCTACAGAAGTGGACAAAACTGGTAGAATCCCACCCCTGCTATAGAAATTGAATAAATGAATAAATAGTAATTCCCATGCAATTACTAACCAATTAGTAGTTTTTGCAGGATCAGACAAGTTCAGCCTGAACCAACAAATGAATCCTGCCCTTCGTGTATATGGATGAGCTCAGTCAAACAGGGCATTATATTTGCTTTAACTCATGATTGTGTGCAGAAATATCTGCATCCATATGTAGGATATTTAATATATTCCTGTGTCTCACAATGGAGGTTCTAATTGATTTAACTGTTCATATTCTACCAACTTTGTTTTCATAGATAATGTGAATTTAGGCCTGTATTAATCCTTTGATGGAGGCATTTCTTTGGCTTCTGAACAAAATCAGAACAAAAAAATTCTACCACTCCTTGACTGACATATTACTTATAACGAATCTGAATTATGATGATAAAGAGACTCTTACATATATAAATGTCAGCTTTATGAAGCTGTGCAGATCGGGATGCAGATTCTGCAAAAAACAGAAGTAACATTTATTGAGAAATGCTATAATAACAGAATTTTGTAAATCTGATAACATTTTCCCTTCCCTGTCACTTTTAATCTAGGGAATCAGGAAGGAGTCAGACTGAGTCTCTTTCTAATATTTTCTCTATCTAGTTTGGGATCCTAACTGACACAATTTATTTTTGCAACTTTGAGCCATTTTAAATAAATATTCAGATCTTTGCCTCTGTATGAACAAATTTCAATCCATCTGTGAAGAAATGCTAATCTGAATACAGAGTTGAAGTTTTCTATTAAACTCTCAAGTTCTGAAGAAGCGAAGCATAATTTCAAGATTAATGGCTCTCCAATAATAAAAGAAGGTTCTATTAGAGAATGCACCAAATTGTTTTGTTTCCTCTTCAGGCACAGGGAGTAGACATACACTATTATATTAAATATTGGTAGGCATGATAAATCCAGAGAAATGCAAATATGTCATAATGGTTCTGATCAGAGGTGGTACTCAGCCAGTTCTGACAGGTTCTGGAGAACTGGTAGTGGAAATTTTCAGGAGTTCAGAGAACTGGTAAACACGACCTCTGCTTGGCCCCATCCCCATCTATTCTCTGCCTCCCAAATCCCTCCCTCCCTCCCTTCCTTTTCTTCTTTTTCCTTCTCTCCTCATTCTTTCTTTTTCCTTCTTCTCTTTCCTTATTTTTCCTTCCTGGCTTTTTTCCCTTCTTTCCTTTCCTCTTTCCCTTTCTCCTTTCCTGTCTCTTCTTGCATGCTCAAGAATTCTACTGTATAGTGCAATATTAATGCAATATCAGGGGTTTACAAATCAGTGTATAGAATGTGAAGGATGCATGTTTGTGTCTATTTTCATAGTCATAATGTACACTGAAGATGGTATTTAATTTTGTTAATTTCATTGATTTCAAGGTACAATGACAATAAAGTAAACTAAACTACACTAAACTAAATGCAAAAGGGGAAACATTTCTCCTTTTGTTTTGTTTTTAGTTTCTTTTGCTAGCCCTCTAAAGTTTGTCATGGGCTGGTTTTCTGCATATGACTCATGTTTAACTAATGCTTTTACTAGACCTATGTTCTACGTTGTTTTTAACCATATTGTTGTAAGTTTGGTACTGACAAGTCAATACAAAATGCTTGCCTCTACCGCTGTTCATTTTTTAAAACTGCGTTGCTTACATTATAGGATCATTTGACAAACCATGTTTTACCTTGAAAACTAAGCAGCATTGGCTTGATCAATATTTAAATGGGAGACTGCATTTATATCCCAAATTAGTTGGCGAGAAGGAGAAGCCAAAAATATATCCCAGAAGGAGGCAGAGTTAAGCCACTTCCAAACATTACCAATAAATCTGCAGGGATATAGTTATCAGAAATTAAACTCAACTCAAGTGCATCTGTTTTCTTCTTACTGGAGGGTTAGCCCACACATACTCATTCACATCTGCTGATTGCCTCCTTCCAAATACATGCCTGGACTGCAAAACCCAAGATGATCACTAGAAGGCAGCAAAGAAATACAATAAATCTGGAACATTTAATATGTCCATTAATTGATTTCATGGCATAGATTTTATAATCATCACCTGTTGTTTCTCCAGTTTTTTTCAATGATGCACTTAAATCAGAGGTGGTATTCAGCAGGCTCTGACCAATGCTGGAGAACCGGTAGCAGAAATTTTGAGTAGCTCAGAGAAATGGAAAAGACCACCTCCGACTGGAGATTTTACAGTATCCTTCCCCTGCCACGCCTACCAAGCCATGCCACAGAACCGGTAGTAAAAACATGTGAATCCCACCACTGGCTTAAATTGCTGTGTAACCAAGTCTATCTATCTTGCTATTGGTTCTCTTTTTCTTTCTTTCCACCTTTTCCAATACTAGAGCTTCCTCCAGAGATGTCAATGAATATGTCAATGAAAAAAAAATTCCATAAAAGAGAGAAGCTGGAAGCACCAAAGGATTACATGGCAACTGTTTAACCCAATCCTTTTAGCACTTCCCTGTGGTAATGGATTCCTAAAGGTGAAACTATGAACCTATTTTATCCTCTTTTAATTTTGCTCATGCTTGTGCTGAAAACAACAGCAGCAGGGGATAAGGAAAGGCAGTTTTGGGGAGGTGGAGAGGAAATGAGTTGTTGAGCCTTACCTCAGTAGAGCATTTAAGTACACATTAACTTTAAGGGCATGAGTAATTATGTTGGCTTTAGTTAGATGTGCTTCATTGCATGGTGAAAGATATGGTTTGTGTCAATCTTATACTAAGCACCCAACTGCTTGTCTTTGTCAATAGGAAGGAAGCACATAATTGACAGAAGGAAAACAACCATCATTGAAGAAAAAGGCATGACTTTGTAATGACTCAAAAACAACTTAGTGGTAACCAGAGGCCAAAGCAAACCTTTGGACTGCTGTCATCTTAAACAGGCTGCAAAAAATATTCTGTTGATTTAAGATTAAAATAAAGATCCATCTTTAAGCAATGGAAATTCATAAGCAGGCCCCAGTGAGGACACAGTGTATTCCAGAGACTTATTCATTGATAGAGTAGCAGAATCAACACTGAAAGGGGAATGAGAATCTTACTTGGACAAAGTACAGCTGACTGCACCAATAGATAAAACATTACAGACGTTGGAGTCACATGGCAATATTGGTGCAACATGGATTTTGGAGTCTTAGTGGACAATCAGTTAAATATGAGCTAGCAGTGTGAGGCAGCAGCCAAAAAAGCCAATGCATTCCTAACACAGGGATACAATCAAGATCAAGTGAGGTACTAATACCAGTCTATAAAGTCTTAGAAAGACCACACTTAGAATACTGCATCTAGTTTTGGTCACCACACCAGAGATGGTATTCAGCAGGTTCTGACCAATTCTGGAGAACTGGCAGAGGAAATTTTGAGGAGTTCAGAGAACTGGCAAATACCACCTTTGACTGGCCCTGCCCCCATCTATTCTCTGCCTCCCAAGTCCCAGCTGTTTGGCTGGGTCTTCTTTTGTTGCCCTGCACAGAGAACAGAGCTGGAAAGCAGGTTAGTGGGGTGGGGAGGGAATGGGATTTTGCAGGATCCTTCCCCTGCCACACCCACAAAGCCATACCCACAAAGCCACGCCCACCAGAAGCAATAGTAAAAATGTTTGAATCCCACCACTGCACCACATTATAAAAAAAGATGTTGAGACTCTAGAAAAAGTATAAAGAAAAGCAACCAGAATCATGAGGGGACTGGAGACTAAAGCATATGAAGAATGGTTACAGAAACTGGGCGTGGTTAGTCTTGTGAAGAAAAGGACCAGACATGATAGCAGTGTTCCAATATTTGAGGGGCTGCCACAGAAAGGAAGGGGTCAGGCTATTTTCCAAGGCATCTGAAGGCCAGACAAGGAATAATGGAAACTGATTAAGGAGAGATTCAACCTGGAAATAAGGAGAATATTTCTGACAATGAGAACAATCAACCAATGGAACAGCTTGCCCTCAGAAATTGTGGGAGCTTCATCTCTGGAGGCTTCAAGAAGAGGTTGGACTGTGGTTTATCAGAAATGGTGTAGGGCAGGGCAGTGGTGAAATTCAATTTTTTTTACCACTGGTTTGGTGGGCTTGGCTTAGTGGGCGTGCTTTGCACATGTGCGCACACTTTGCATGCATGCGCACACCAAACACGCACTTTGCGCAGGTGCAGAGGTGTTTGCACAGGCGCAGAGGTGTTCCAACTCACCTCCTGCAAGCCTGCACTCTCCCGGTCGCTTCAGCAACTGCCACGTAGCACTCTTCTGTGCCACACAAGCAACTGCGCTTCAAAAGCAGAAGATACCGATGAGTATGGGAGCTCGGGTAGGTGGGTGGGCCCAACAGCAGAGTGGCTGAGAGAACCGGTTTGGTCTCTGCTGCTTATCGCCGCTACCATCTCAGCAGAACCAGGCTGAACCGGAAGCATACCATCACTGGGGCAGGACTGTCAAACTCCCGGCCTGTGGGCCGAATACATCACATGCTGGCCAGGCCCACGCCTGATTTAGTGAAGGGGGGGAAGTTCCAATATATCATGTGACACTGCCATGATGACATGAGTTTGATACCTTTGGTGTCGGGTGTCCTGCTTTTTTTTTGGAGGGGGTGGACTAGATAACTTACAAGGTCCCTTCTAACACGATTAATCTGTTAATGTAACATTTGTAGTGTGAGAAAGTAGTGTGCCATTTTAAGAGGATCTTTATTTTACAAAATCCCAAATGCCTAAAAAAAAAAAAATCAAGATTCACAGTGGCTGGGGAACAGTGGTGGTGGAGGAGGAAGCATAGAACTGGCTCTGCCATTAAAGCTAAATGAGGCATCCACTTTAAATGATATACACAGGAAGCTGGGAGATGGTATTTCAAATATTAGTTGAATGTCTTCTTAAGACACAGTTTTACATAATGTGCCAGTATTGCCTTGTACTTCCAGCTTCCACAATGCTGACATGTTCAGTGACAACTTTGTCCCAAAAAGGATCTCATTTGTCCTTTCAGAGCTGGACTGGAGCACTGTCTACTGGACAGTCAGGATTAAATAGCCCCTTTCCTTTCATTCATCTTACTTTTTAATATTTACCTTCATCCTTTTTTCTATGTAATTGTTCCTATGTTAGCCTAACATTCATATCCACTAGCTAGGCTTTAAGCATGTGTTTTTCCTTCTTTGCTATTAAAAAAAGGGAACATTCGATATATATATATTTTTCTGCCCTGTTTCTGGCTTGACATTTCAATCTGCACAATGGTTAATTAAGGTAAGGGGTTGTGTGTGTGTGTGTGTGTGATTCCTACAGAGCTCTGCAGGAGGGTGAATCCAATTCAGCAACCCCTTAGGTCATGTACTGTCTCCTCATATCCTTTCAGTGGCTGAGAAATTTTGTTTATTTTGCTTGCTTTGAGGTGGCAATTATTAAGATTTGTATTTAGAATATCCTTTTTCTTCCTTATTTTGAGCTTGTGCCTGTCTCTGCTGAGTAATTACATGTAACTACTTCACTTTGTAATATATTCCCCATATTTCCCTTCCAGCTGACCTAATGCTTTCATACAGTAACGTACTACAAAGTTCACTAACCCTTTTTATCTAAGGGAGTAAATAGGCCTCTGTTGCTTCTGCTTCTTTGAAATCCACATCACTCCTTCTAAGCAAACTTCTTTTCAAATGCAGATAATCTCCAGGACTTTCTCCCCCTTCCCCTCCCCTTCCTTCCCCCCTCCCCCCCTCCCTTCCCTCTCAGTCTAAGGGAAAGGCTTATTCATTTCCTTAGGGTATCTTTCAAAGTATCTGTTGTATTTATTTTCACACACACACACACACACAAAACCCTTGCAAATTGCATGTGGAAATGAAGCTCAACCTAGCTTGCTAATAGTTGATATGGAAAGACTTAGCTTATGGCCCATTTTAAAATCCAAAGTTGGGATGTATTTGAAATCCAATAGTGACTAAAACTTGCATATAGAATGATGGATGGATGCACCATTGGGAGCATCCTGAAGAACCAGGATGTGGCAGATCATCCTGCAGAAAGTCCCCTATGTGGTTTCTAAGAGTTGACAGCAAGCTGATGTCAGATAATCAATGGAAAAGTGTCAAACATGAATTGACAACATTTATGGAAAACACATAATACTTGATAAGTCTTTTGTACTCTGAAAGCACACATGCTGTTCTTCTAGAGTTATTTTTCTTATTATTTTAAAAATCTGGATTTTATAGTTTTGAGACTAAAAGAGACCAAGAGACTAAAATGGGAAAAATGTAATTCCCATAATGCATTTCTTGAAAACCTGTGACTCTGTTAATCCTCCAGCTATCTCATGTGGGTGGATAACATTATTTTAATTCTGCACTATGTAAAATAAATTTAGTTTCATCGGTACTCAGCAAAGCATTCAATAAAAAGGAGGAAATATTTAAGCATAGTAAAACATGCAGGATTAGGACTTGTTAGTACTTGGAGAAGAGATAACAGAGAATGCCACAACTGTAGGCTTGACTAGGATTTTATTCATTCACTTGTTCATTCATCCATTTATTCAATTTCTATAGCCACCCAACTCAACTATGTAACTCTGGGCAATCATAAATGTGAACAACGGTCATAAGTCACTTTTTTGGTGCTGTTGTAAGTTCAGATGGTACCCCTTATTACCTATGGAGCTGCATTTTGCACCTGTTGAAGTTTCTGAATGATCTTTAAGGGCAGCCAACTGACTATACCATCAATTTTTGACTATTTTGCAGAAGTAAAAGTGAAAGTGGAATAGCTGAAAGAGTCCCTTGATGTATTTATCTAATCTTTCTACAATAAATTGACTTACTTTGTCCTTGTCCAAGCAGGAAACTTTGTGCCCCAAAATTCCTCAAGTTGTTGTAACCCAAAACAAAGATCCAATAGCTGAAATGATAAAAGAGAACAAACTCCATATAAATTTGCTCCCCTCTACACCTGAGAAATACATGAGGGTTGAAAACAGATCTATTTACAAATTACCCTTCATAGTCTCAACAGTAGATGATGGAGTTCAAAGAAAGCAATATATTACATCTTAAGACAACTACTTCTATATTATTACAATGCAATAGACTTATATTCAGTAGAGTGGCTGTCTAGCAATGGGGACCATAAGTGAATTTTGCTGACATTCAGTCTATAATTCCAAGTATGCTTTTCAAAATGAAGCCCAAAGTGCCCCTAATATTTCCCATAGGGTATATTTTGTGAGACACAGATGTCCAGAGCCCCACTCATCGAGTTCATTACATCAAGAGGCTACTATTACCTAAATTGACAAACAAGGACTGGATGCTGTTCCCCCAGTCCTGTCAAGATAACAAACCAGCCTTGTCCTTGGCAGAAGCCTATTTAGATAAGCAACCTCAGACAGAGAGAGGAGGGCAGATTGCAGCTGAATCATTGGAGGGATAAATAATTGACATTTTTAGAACCTTTTCTGGCCAAGGACTCACTAAAGAATTTAAAAGAAGCTCCACTGTCTTAACTTCACAGTATAAGACAGCTGTCCCATTAACTGATCTGGTTTCTGTGACCCACGCAGAAGGTTACAAAAGCAACACTAATATGAGCGAGTCTCCTATACAAGTCAAAAACTGGCATTTAGATAGACATCTAGCATTTATCGCCAAAGAAACTAAAATGTTACTGGGGTTGCAAACTTAGCTCACAAATCACTGAGGTGCAAGATCAGCATCCACAGAATTCCATTACAGAATTTGTTTCCTTCCTACACCATCCTAGCCAAGGAAACTTGGATATCTGACATAGGCAGTTCCAATGCACCAGTTGGAAGTGCAGGAGCTGTGGGATATACTCCTAACAGTCCTCACTCTGACCTCAGTGGTCCACAAGTAATAAGAGGAAGGGACCTTGGAGATCTTCTAGTCCAGGAGTCTCCAACTGTGGCAACTTTAAGACTTGTGGACTTCAATTCCCAGAATTCCTCAGCCAGCAAAGCTGAAGTTGAAGTCCACAAGTTGCTAAGGTTGGAGACCCCCATTCTAGTCCAACTCCCTGCACAAGCAGGAGAACTTATCCCACCTTAGATAAATGGCTGTCCAGGCTCTTCTTAAAAACCTCAAATGATGGGGCACCCACAATTTCTGAAGGCAACCCGTTTCACTGGTTAATTGTTCTTACTGTCAGGAAATTTCTCCTTAGTTCTACTACCTAGGGAGAGGAAAACCGAATTGTATCATAATGAAACTGAACTTCAATTGTGTAAATAAGTAGAATATTGACATTACTGTTTGTGTCTCAGATACAAACGGACTGCTCAAACCTTCACCTCCTACCTGGACACCTCACCCAAAATATTTTATCTCTGACAGACTTTGACAAATGGTAACCTGGAATGTAGACAGCTGTAGTGAATCTGTTGACAATGATTTGGTGAGATTAATGTCTGAATTTGAGGTAATAGCCTTACAAGAAACCTTGTTAGCTGCTGAGGATGAACCAGTGTCACTCCTGGGTTTTCAATAATGGTATAATATATACCTGACCAGAAATTTAAAAAAAAATAAGGGATGAGCTTACTCTTACTAGGAAGAGCTACAATAGCAATGGGAACAACTACCAAATTTTTCGCTCCATAAAATGCACCTAGGTTTCGAGGAGGAAATGAAAAAAAAATGAATCTGGAGCATCGTCTCACTGTGCATATGGAGCGCCGAATATGGAGCAGCAGTGTAGTGAGGGCAGGAGGTGGAGCCTGAGAGGACCACAGATAGGTGTCCTCTCATGTGCCAGCTCTGCCTATTGACTCCTGCACTCCAGCAGGGTTCAGCACTGTAAAAGGACTCCGCTACCGTGGCCTGGCATATATATTTGTTCCATAAGATACACAGACATTTCCACCCACTTTTTTTTGGGGGGGGGAGTGCATCTTATGGAGCAAAAAATATGGTATATTAGAATAAACTCCCACATATACTGACTGTGATATTTAGATAAAAAATGCTTGAGCTGATGCTGGTAAACGGTTATATTCCTCCAAATACATCCCCTTATTATAACTCTGGATATTGGATATGTTTAGAAATAATCTTGGAATAAATAACCACCTTGCATACTTAATCCATAATCATATTACAGTTAGTCTTCAGCTTACAAACCCAATTGACCCCAACATTTATGTTGTTAAATGAGAAATTTGTTAAGTGAGTTTTGCCCATTTTATGACTGATTCAAATTTATGACAGTTGCAGTGTCCTGGAGTCATTTGATCACTTTTTGCAACCTCCTGACAAGCAAAGTCAATGGGGAAGACAGATTCACTTAACAACTGTGTTACTAACTTAACAACTGCAGTGATTCACTTAGCAACTTCTGACAAGAAAGGGCATAAAATGGGGCAAAACTCACTTAACAAATGTCTTGCTTAGCAACACAAATTTGGAGCTCAATTGTTCTCATAATTTGAGGGTTACCTGTATTCTAGTGGTGATATTAGTGATCTGAACTCAGATTTTCTGGACAGTGGAACAACTGCTCCAATCTTTAAAGAGTAAAAGGTTTGGTTGTTGATAAATCTTGATATAAGTTAAAAAGAACACATCGGATTGGCAAATTATAAGCAAAGATGCTTGCAAGGGACTGGAAAGGCATTAACAAAATACAAATGGTGATGAAGATGTGGCAAGAAAGGACATAAAATGGGGCAAAACTCACCAACTGTCCCACTTAGCAACAGAAATTTTGGGCTGTTTTATTCTCAATTGTTATATCAGTCTCTGCTGGAGAATGGGAAACCTATTATCACTTCTTTGCTCTCTCAGTACATGTGGAGAAACAGTGCCTAAGTTCTGATCTATCTGCTATTGAAGCTTTATCCCTGTGGCCACCAGTATCAGACAAAATCAAGTGCATCATAAAAGATCTGAGAAGTAACAAATTATGGGGGCAGACTGGCTGAACTATTTAAAAAAATACCTCAAATGGTGGGGGCTATCTAAATTGGTATTTATACAAATAACACAAATAACACCTTGCATATGCCAGTTAGGTGGAATAGTAGTGCCTATATATATAAAAGGGGAATAAAAAGGACCCTACCAATTATAGGCTTATTAGCTTCATAGATAATTGTAGCTAAATATATATGCTAGGTTGGTTCCTCTTGAGTAGAGCCCAGAGTTGGCATTATTGAACTATCTAATTACAAAATATGTAAGGGGAAACAACTGCTTCCTGCCATTTATAGACTTCAGTGCAGCCTCTTACATACCGTAGTAAACAGAGAAATATTATGGAGGAAATTGATTGCCCTGAAAATGGAACCCACTGTTTCTAGAATATGAAGAAGATGGTTCCTATTCTTTCCTGTAGTGAAAATATATGGAATAAACATGGATCACTGAGCAGATAGTGGGATGGAAAATAGGATACATTGTTGGTTTTTATGTCAGTTTTCTGTAGGATGGAAAGTTTTCCCCAGTACTAAATGGTTTTGCTTTTTTCTCTGTAATTAGTTTTCAATTTGATCTAGGTTGTAACAATATTAAAACTCCAAAACCTCAAAGAGCCAACACAATCCCAGAGGTCTCTCAGCAATGCATACATTACTCAAAGGCTAATGCTTACTGCTCCCCATTCCATTTTCTCCAGTTCTATTACAACTCCTACTACTGCTCCTCCACCACTACCCCTTGGGAGTTCTACTAGGAGAACAGTACCTCTGTTTGCCTTAAGCTGCTTCAGGCTTTATTTCCATAAATCAAGGCTCTTCAAACTTGACAAGTTTAAGACTCATGGACTTCAGCTCCCAGAATTCCTGAGTTAACATGACCGGAGGAGGAATTCCGGGAGTTGAAGTCCACAAGTCTTAAAGCTGTCAAGTTTGAAGACCCCTGCCATAAATGAACACAAATCACATTCCCTCTCAACTCCACTACAATTAGTTACCTCGAGTTACCACTTGCTATGCTGGCTAGAAGAAGGCAGGGCAACAGCAGCACAGGTGTTGCTGCTTTGCAGTCAGCCTTCCCTCTCACCTGGACTAAGTTATTTAGTTTGTTGGGTTTGGCTTACTCTCTTGGAGAACTTACTGGTTTATAAACCATGTCTTAGGGCTATGTCTTATGCAAGCTGACCAAATATTATTTATTTAGCAAGTCATGATTAAACAAACTAATATGGCATGGTCTCTTATCAGATTTCAGTTTGCAGCAACGTCAAGAATTTATTTATTTATAAGAGCAATACTAACTGTAGAACTCCTTCAGTTTGAAGAAAGTCTGCCACAGCAAGCCGAAAGAAGTTTACATGCTTGTATTTACAAGGATACAACATTCCAGAAGGATCTTCATGCCATAAATAGGCTCCTTTTGTGAAAAGAAGAGGTCTATTTCAAAAGGACATAGTTTAAATTGATTCACACATCATAAGCTGTGATTTGTTAGTATAATGGGTTAGTATAATGGGTAAGTGCAGTGTAGCATACTACTGAGTTAATGTACATTCATATAAAAGAATGGCACAGATGTGGCCTGTCTGGGAAAAAAATTAATTGAAGATATTCAGCTTATGCTTTTAATGATTAATTCTTTTTATGAAAAGATAGATACTGACCTAATGCCTAATACTGACCTAATAGTATTTCTTTCTATAATGTGAAAATATGCCTGGGTACAAGCCTCTTTTCCCTATAAAGTTTAGTTGTTCTATTCTAATTATTAGAGCTATTTTTATTCTAGCTGGGTTTTTATTGTATATCACATATTCACGAGAAGGACTGTGATGCAGCACTTTCCTCATTGTGCCATGTCCTTTTTTTCAGGTTTACATGTCTACAGTTTTCCCTAATTTTAAAAAGCTGGTATATAGTGGCTGCAGAAAATTCTGAAGGAGGAGCCACAAACCCTCCATTTTAGAAGCTACCCTCCATTGAAATGAAATGAGTCAATGACCTCAGCCTAAACCATTCTGTGACTATCTGTGATATCAGAATACTACAGGCCAAAGTATGTTTGTTCACAACATTATGTCCACTGGGGCATATCTGGGCAAGAATATCACTTTAAGGATGTATATAATTTTTTTAAAGTAATTCCCACTAAGGGAGCTTGTTGAAGTACTTAAAAGTGTTGGATTAGGAACTGGGAGGCTGCGTGATCCAGTCCTGCCCTATATACAAAAGCCTTCTGAGTGACTTTGGGCCTGTACTTGCGCAGCCTTAGGAAGACAGTACTGGCCAATCACTTCTGCAAATATTGCAGTCATCTGGAGTCAGAAATGACTTGATGGACTGTAACAAAAACAAATCCCACTATAGTCAGTGTTTCTTAAAAGTATTGTTCTAGGATCCCTAGCATTCCACATGACCTACTGAGCCAAAATTAGGTCTGTGAATTATATTTGCATCAAACACCTAAAAGTGTGACTGGCTACTTTGGAACTGATATATGTGTAATATAAACTTATTCACTCAAAGTTGCTTGATGATGAGATGGATAACCTACACATTTAATAAATAAAATGAAACACAGTTACTCCTGATGGCTTTAATAGAAATAAAAATTCAAGCAATCTCATGAGGAAACTTTATCAAGGATGGGTTGGGGCAGTTATTTGAATATAAATTCCATTAAAGTCCAGCTCTTGGGCACTCTACTTTTAAGAGGTGAACTTATAAGTGAGTTTTTTGTCCAAGTATAATACTCAGATCATATTATTTTCAACTCAGTAGGAAATTAACAATCCTTTCATATTTTCAAATCCTCATGAATAATCTGAGGCATTTTAAAGTATGGACACTTTTGCCTTTTGATTTATCCCAATATACATTTTGCCCTGTGGATTTGAGATTTCTCAGCTTTGTTTCCAAAATGCTTACATAGCCTGTTTTGAAACTTCCATTCTCTTATTGCCTTGCCCTCTTGTTACTCCACTAGCATTGTTGTCTGGTGATCATCAGAGTTAGAGGCAAACATATGTAGAAGGCAACAAATTGGGGAAAAATAGCTTTCAGCAAATTGCAGGATGGAAGAGCTATCTTCACAGAAGTTCCTCATTCTCTGAGGAGGTTCCTAAATCAGAGTAAGCTATAATAGAGTTCATTTGGTTTTGGTTTACCATGTTGGGTAAACCCAATTATTAACTCTTTATTAAAGGCCCTGTCACACTGGCTGACGGATGCAAAACGTTTGTAAAAAGGACACAGCGGACGAGAAAAATGTTCCGCATTGTTGTTATTAAAGGGGCAAAAATTTGCATAACCAGAGCGGATAACACGGAAGGAACGGACGGGGGAGGGGAGGACACAGAGCGGATGGAAAGCCGATGAGAGCGGATAGGTCCCTCTGAGAACATTTTTTTTTCGTTATTTATGCTTTGTTCGCAAGCTGCATCCGCTTTCATCCTTTCTCCATCCGTGCTACTAACGCTGGCGCGTCCGTTCCACGTCCGTTCCGCTTCCTCCCTGCGTCTGTTTACTGCTGGAGCGGATTTTGAGTTGCGCGGATGCCCAGTATGCGCAGCGGTGCCCAGCGGATATCGCGGATATGTAACAGATGACAACGGATGCAGAACGGATGTCCCCCGTATGCCTAGCGGATGCAGAACGGACGGTTGGATACATTTTCCACTCAAAAGTTTTGAAGCAGCTCAAAACTTTTTGAAGCGGATGAAATGTCAATAGACGGATGCTGGACGGATAGAGAGGAGCAAAACAGAGGCAATGATACAGAACGGATGCATCGCGCGTGTTAACAACGGATGGCAAGTGTTTCTCTCCGTTTTACATCCTCTTTCCATCCGTTGGTGCAGTGTGACATGGGCTTAAGCATGACATACAATATTAGGCAAGGCCAACCAGTTTATTCAGGAAATGTACAGTGTTTATTTGTCATACAGATAATCCTTGATTTACAGCAATTCATTTAGTGACCATTCAAAGTTACAACACACTGAAAAAGTAAATTATGATCATTTTTCACACTTATAACCATTGTAGGATCCCCATGGTTACACCATCAAAATTTGGGTACTTGGCAGTTGGCATGTATTTACAAAGTTGTATCTTTCCCAGAAAACTTCTGACAAGCAAAGTCAATGTGGAAAGCCAGGTTTGCTTAAAGACCACGATTCACTTAACTGCAGTGATTCCCTTAACAAAAAGCTGGTATCAAATGAGGCAAAACTCACTTAACAATTGCCTTGCTTAGCAATAAAAATGTTGGACTCAGCTGTAATCGTAAGTCAAAAAATGGCTCATCTCTCTCACAAAGGGACTCAGGGTGGTGTATAATAAAATATGAGGGTATAAGTAATTTTCTTAATATAGTTTTAAATTAAAAGGATTAACTCATTTAACTGTGAAGTACCAGTGATGGTACTTCTGGCTGTATACATACATGCTCTGCTATAAATCATGATTTACAAACCAGTGTTTTGGTTTAACAGTCACAGATGCGAAAATAAGCCATATTAGGAATAACTATTTATTTATTTAATTTCTATTTCCACCTATCTCAATCCAATTTACTCTGGATTGAGTTATATGCTGCGAATACAGGTAATGACAGTCTGATCTTGTTTTCTTGGAATTTTTTTGTCTGAAGGCTGTTGTTGAAAGAGAGGGAAATCAGTGCAGTGAGTGGATTTGTCACAAGAGTTTGACTGATCTGAAACAAAATAAGGCATTTCAAAGTAGGCTTGTTGAGGGGGAAGTAGGAGCCCTCTTTCTTGAGCAACTTATTTGTCTTGTAGCTTTATCAGCTTTTTTATGAAAGGGGGATTTGGTCACTGACTTGAAGCTATCACAAGACTCATTACCTGAATGAGTAGGCTACCCCACCTTCCACAAACTTGTAAGTTGATTACATCCTTAATTTACAGTCTTTCTTCGTAGGATCTGGTACACACTGATGCATAGGCCAGAATCTGTTTAACAATTCTTTATGACACAAAGCACATTCAGAAAACAGCCTAAACCCAAACTGTGCCATCTTAAAACCATCTTGTACTGTCATTAAAAACCAAACTGGGGTCTATGACAATTCCACACGGACAATTTGCCACAGCCAAGTCGCCATGGCATCTCACCACAGGACAACTCACTGCGGGACAAGAGTTACACTAATACCAAAGAAATGGTGGGATAGAATCATTAAAGGATGCAAAAGGAGGGAGCAGAGTGAAATGTGAATGGCAAACATTAAAATATTTTTTTTTTATTTTAAATAAATAGAATTGTTAAATTGTCCTGCAATGAGTTGTCCTGTGCCAAGTTGCCCGTGGCAAGTTGAATTTGTAGCACCGAGTTGGCTATGGCAAGTTGTCCCATTCCCCTCAAACTGGCGGCCTAGCTGGTAAAAGGCTACAACTGCGGGCCTTTAGTAGCGACCCATTGGCTGTCAGGGGGGTGCGTCTAACAGGGAGAAGGGTTGACTTATCGGCATGGCGTTCCCTTAGTCGGCACCCGCAACTATTCTGTGTGTTTTCCCGATGTGGGCGCTCAGAGCGTTATTCCTGCCATCGCCCCCAAGGACTCTTGCGCTGGGTCGTCGCCGCGTGGGACGGCTTGCAACAACTACGCGGAAAATCCAGCAGGAGGCCAACTGGGCCCGGGGCGGAGGTCAGAGCAGGGAAAGGAGGAGGGCTTCTTCGGCCGGCGGCGGGAGAGTTTAGGGTTAGGCACCTCCTGCGGCCAATCCCGCCAGCGTGTGTGCGTATGTGTGTGTGAGACTTGCTGCCTCCATCCAGGGGCTGCTCCAAAAACTCCGCCGTGCGGCTCCTGGAGCAACTTTGAACCGGGAAGGCGAGAGACTGACTGAGCTGAGGGATCGGGCGGGAGACGGAGCCTCCTCCCCCCGCGGCATGGAGAATCCTCCTCCTCCTCCTCCTCGCAACCTGGGACAGAGACCCTTTAAGAGGTGGGGGCAGCGCCTGGAAGGCTTGGCTAGGGGATGATTTAGGGAGCGGGCCGCTAGGACAGCCGCTTTAAAAACGCCCCGAGAAGAGAAAATACAAGCTTTGGTCCGGGGAGGCAGAAAGGAAGCCGAACTCACCACCAAAGCCCCCCTCCAAACTTTTTCGCATTTTGGCCCAGTGAATGAGAGTTCCACCCCCGTCTCCCTTCTCCTCCGCGTCTCTACTCCACCCACCCCCCAACCCCAGGCCAGCCACCCCACCCACCACCCATCCGTGCCCCGGGCGTGGAGTAAAATAGGATGGTGGTGCACAACGCCGAGCTTCGCTTGGCGCTGATTTGCCTTCTCCTGCTCCTGTGGAGCGAAGCCGAGGCGGATCTGCTGCGGCCAGCTGCGAATTCCGAGGAAAAGTAAGTTTGGTTTGGTTTTGGTTTTGGGTGTTTTTTTTTTTTTTTTTTTTTTTTTGCCCCGGGAGAACGAAGTGCGGGCGGAATTTCCAACCCAGCGCGGGATGGAGAAGGAACCCCCCTCCGCCGAGTTCGTTGGGCCAAAATTGGGGAGGCGGCTTGGGAAAGGGACTTTGCCCTCTGAGGAAATCCGAGGGGGGGAGGCGCGCACACCTCCAGCTGTTTCTGCCTCTTAAGGTCAAGGAACTCCCGAGCTGTAACCGCCCGTGCAAGTTTTTTTTTTTTGTGGTTGTTTTTTTCTTCTTCATGCAGAGCCGTTTTAAGTTTTCCACCAAAAGCTGGACTTTGGGGGTGGGGGGTGGGGTTTGAGCGGGGCTTGCGGGATGAAGATGGCAAGTTGGTCAGGAGGGTTGTGCGTGAAAGCCCGGACCTACCTAGTCCTGCGGGCAAAGGCGAGGCTTTCTCCCTTCAAAGCAAACCTCTCAAAGCCCAAACCTCAGCAAATCCCCCGATTGTGCTTTATAAATCAGTGAGAACAATTTAGCTACCTGTTTGTAGGGGTGTCCCCTTGGGACGTGAGTGGGGTTGGGTACCTGTCGGAAACGTTTTTAGGGGTACAGTATATCATACTTTGGTTCAGAAAAGTGTGCTTAAGCAGTCAGCGTTTGGCATACTCAGTGAGTAAGTCCAGCCCTTCCCACCAGTGCAGGACTTTTGAGAGACTTTTGAGAGTATCAACACCCTTCCACTCCAGGGTCCCTGGTTTTTTTTTTGGTTTTTTTTCCCCTCCCTTGCAATTCCTTGGGATGCATGTGAATTAACTTACTAAGTGGTAAACAGCAGGTCCAGGTTGCCCCCGTGTAGGAGCTGAGTTGGAAGGAAGGGGAAACTGCTTTTCCAGGCTTGGAGAGATAGCATGGGTGGTGTTTTCTTCATAAGAGAGAAGAGACGGGGTGTAAATTAGCCCTTGATGGGATTTAGAGTGCCTTTAATGAGATCCAGCCGGGAGAGGAGATAAGGTTCAGCGGAGGTGCCTGCCTGCTGTTTGTTTGGTTCGGCCTCTTTTGAGTTTTGTTTACTTTTTGACACTCCTTCCCCAAGTTGTGGATCCCCCATCCCTCCTTCGCACTGTCAGCACCTTACCAAGATTGGGGCAGGGGAGGAGCAAAATCAGACAGGAGATTCCTATCTGACGAATGAACCTTTGCAGCTGCAGCTTCCTTCAGTTGTTTTTTTAAAACTCTCCGAAAAGCAGTTTGTTAAATGGCGAAGTTTAAAGGCTGCTTTTCTTTCTCTTTCAAAAGTCTACCTGCTGATTTTGGAATTAGCTAAATAAAATTATTTCACATTTTTCATAGAGACACCCCTTTGTCCCCTTCCACCCCCAATGAGAGTTTTATTAGAAGATTGCAAAGAGCAAACTGATCTGTGGATGGCCTCTGTAATCAGGTTCCCCGGAAATACTAATTCACCCAAAAATAAAACTTTGGAGTGAAATTATTTTTAAAGCAACAGCCTGTATCTTAATTTTGACTTGTCCATGTGCTCTTGCACCCTGCTGGGAAGTATGCTGATGTATATCCAAGAGCTTATTCCCAAAGAGGTGTGCATAAACTTGCAGGTATAGTTAGGAAATAAAAACTATTGAACTGGCCTTTTCTTCTGAACAAGTCTTTATAATAGGAGGGAGTTGTTTGTCTAATATTAAAGCAGCAGCAGTTTTACACAAACTTGTAATTTCTTTTTTTCTTGTCACACAAATGGCCAAAATTCTATTTTAGAACTCCAAGGCAGGTTTGAACTAGAGTTGCAGGAAAAAGTAAATTCATATGTATTTTTTTGTATCAGGAATGAGCCCAAGAAAACACCCACCAGGTCAGGCTATACACTAATATGAGGTGGAGTGTTTCTTAAATAATTCTAAAAAGAATGGCTTTAAAATGTGTCGTGACCTCATTCACTTATGTTCCATCTAGCTTAAGCAATTTATGTACAGAATTGTGGCTCTTGATAATAGCAATAAAAAATGAAATTGAAGAAATAGACTGCTGAACAAATCCAAGCATTTGGTTAAAATGGGGCAAAAGTCCAGAAAGCAACTTTTCAAATGGTTTTAATCCTGACTACATTCCTTGAAAGCAAGTCAGTTTTAATTTAGTGTCATGCAGTGCACTTGGGGAATCAGTCCGGTGGAGTGACATTAGAGTAGTATGTGGCGATGGCTGAGCAAGAATTAAAATATGCTGTTTTTCAGCAGACTAAAACAATGTTTTTTAAAAAAACCAAGTGTTAGTCAGAAATTAGTGTTATATCACTTTATTCAGAAGTAAATCCTGCTAAATTGAATAGGCTTTACTCCCTGGAAAGCATGCACAGCTTTTAGCAATGCTTCTAAAATCAGCTGGGTTTATGCTAGTCTTAAATTATTCCTTTGCTTTTAATGGCATTTAGCTACCATTAAATCTGACTTGATTTTAGTTCAATTTCAAGCAATGCTGAAAAATTTGTGAGAAAACTGTGGTGCTATCCAAAATATCGAATGCTTCAGGGTGAGATTCACACAGTTCTTTCCTGATGATCTAATTTTGCAAGTTGGTATGTATGAGTAATTAAATTCCATCTAATCTGATTCTAGTCTAGTCAGATTTTGGAAAACAGTGAATTGGCCCTAAAAACTAATTGACAGGCATGGCATTCAATAAAGCATTATCATAATTTGATCGTTGACATGGGCCGCTCACAATCTGTTGCCGTGCTCTATCTCTTGGAGTTGCTGCCTATATAGAATGTTACAACAATCTGACTTGAAGATAACTAAACTATACATGTCCATAGCAAGATTAGTGTTCTCCAGAAAACACAAAACTGCTGCATCTAAGAATAATAAGAAAAAAGGGGAACCCTTGTAGGACTTCAAAGGCTGATGGCTTTGAGGCACACAAATCTTTAAAGTGCATCTATGGAGACTTTTTGCCTCTCAGAAACAATTGGATCTATCAGAAAAGTTGCCTTCAAGTAACTTAAAAGAAAACCATGTCTGATAATGTCAATACCAACGGAGGAGTACTCTCTCTCTTTATCTCCCAATGTATCTAACTCTTCCAGAATGATCAAAGTTTTGTGTAGCTCTAAACCAGACTGAAAATCTGATTTTAATGATCCACATCACAGATGGGTAACACCTGGGCTGTTACTCATTTTTTGTAGCCACTGATTAATTGCTGGTCCACATTCTCTGGGTGGTATGCTGCCTGAGAAACTGGGTGATAAATAGGTAAGTCCTGTTTTGAATCTTACATCTTCTGTCATATCTCTAGCTGACCTTAGGCAAGCCACATGGCAGCAACAGTAGAGAGACAGATGTTACTTCTGAATTGATTACATACAGCACTAAAAGGTTAGCTGGCACTAACTGTGTGCCACTGTGACAAAATGTAGAGAGGGGGGAGGGATATAGCTACTCTACACCCAAGGAATTGGCATATTTGGGTATGCCACATGCATCTCTAATGTTATGGTCCCCAGTGAGCCCAAAGGCTTGTAATAAATTTCCAGGCATCATGTATTGGTCAGACTCAAAGCAGATGCTGGCTAATATCAATTGACAGGTCTTTGCGATGCCACACTAGTCTTTCAAATGTAGGCATTAAAAACAAAGATTAATTTATCTCCATGTATGCTCCATCTGTCACTTTCTTGGCTTCCAAAATACTCCCACTATTCTGGGGATGGTTCTGTATTCTAGCGCAGGGGTCTCCAACCTTGGCAACTTTTAAGATTTGTGGACTTCAGCTCCCAGCTTTGCTGGCTGAGGAACTCTGGGAGTTGAAGTCCATAAGTCTTAAAGTTGCCAAGGTTGGAGACCCCTGCTCTAGGACACATCTAAAGGAGAATATTGCATCCATCTCTTCAAAAGGGATGGAAGCTGCTGGAAGCTGAATGGACAGAATATAATGCAATGACAGAGGTGACATGGGAGAGTTTGGGACCTCTGGATCCTGATGAAGTAGACAAAGTTCCTGCAATGTTAGCTCTACTACTTGAGATTTGGACCCCTGCTCCATCAGGGTAATCAAAGTGATGAAGGAGAGCACCAATCGTTTGATGCAGGGTGGACTCAGTGCCTCTTTGAAGGAAGAGGAAATGTCAGAAGCTCTTAAAGATGGATTGGCTTGCCCAGACCTGGATCTAACAAAATTGGGTAGTTTCCTTTTGGGGGAAGATTAATGAGAAAGCCATGGGGTTAAAGCTACAAAAGCTATGAAAGATATCATAGTCCACATCTGGATTTTTAGCAGTTTAAGTTCATATCTGGACATGAAATAGAAACCAAACTAATCACTGTCATAGATGAAGGGACTTAAATGGAGGTGGCATGACCATCCTTGTCCTTCTAGAACTTGCAGCAGTTTTTGATACTGTTGGCTTCAGAAAGATATCCTTTCTGAACCCACTGCAAAAGTTACGAGTTGGAGGCAAGCATTTTGCCATTCCTTATCTGAGCAGACAGACCCAGAGGCTGGTTATGGTAGTAAGGGAAGAACCCGTGGCATTTTGTAGGAAGTGTCTCTGTATTCAGTCTTTTCTCCTTGCTGAAAGAGGTCATCTACCACTTCAGCGGGAAATGTTATCAATATGCAGATTATACTCAGTTACACATTCTCTCCACCTTCCCTGAGTCTAGTGGAACTATAATGATGATCCAAATCAGGGGTCCCCAAACTTGGCAACTTTAAGACTTGTGGACTTCAACTCCCAGAATCCCAGAAGTTGCCAAGTTTGGAGACCTCTGATCCAAATCTTGAAGCTTTCATCTTCAATAGGGAAAAAACAGGTTTAGACTCAACCCAAAGAAGACAGAGTGCTTGTTGAACCAGTTGCTGATTCCAGGTTTGCATTGTTTCTGGTTCTTGATGTGATTTTTTTTTTTTAAAGCCAACTTGTAGTCTGGGGTTCTGCTAAAGAGAGTAGATCGGGTCTTCAAACTTGGCAAGTTTAAGGCTTGTGGACTTCAATTCCCAGAATTCCTGAGCTAACCTGATTGGAAGAGGAATTCTGGGAGTTGAAGTCCACAAGTCTTAAAGCTGTCAAGTTTGAAGACCCCTGGAGTAGATGAAGACTGTGGCTAGAAGGGTTTTTGCAGAACTTTGACTGGTGCGCTTACTGTGGTCTGACCTGGAACAGGATGAAGACAGTCACTCATGCCTTTATTGTCTCTTTATTAGTTTATTGTAATTCAATCTGTGTGGGGCTGTCTTTGAAGACCACCGAACACAACAGCATATGTGCTTAATTGATAATCAAGTACTGCCACATTATACTGCTGTGTGAGTGCAACTGAAGGTGCTGTTTGCATCTATAAGGCCCTGTATATCTCAGGACCATCTTTTTTAAATAGTTTCTACCTACACGAAGTGCCTACTAAGAGTTCCCACCAACTAGAAGTAATGGCATGAGTTGGCTAATGCTTACTGTTCTCTGTAGTATCTCCACTGCTCTGGAAATAGTTTTTCCCCTTAAGAATGGCTCCCTCTAAAGGCCTGGTCCCACTGGCAGATGGACGCAAAACGTATGCATAAAGGACACAGCAGACGAGCAAAATTTTGGGGGTGGCTCCATCTGTTTCATCCGCTCCAAAAATTGGCAAAATTTGCATAAACAGAATGGAAAAGACGTGGGTAGCATGTAGCGGTGATGTTAAACAGATGTTCATCGGAAGCCTAGTGGATGAAAGCGGATGGAAGCGGATGACACCTCCGAAGGGGTTACGGGGAGAATTTGCGAAGCGGACACATTAGTGGCAAGAGGGCGGATGCAATAGCGGATTGAAAGCAGAATGCAATCACGTACGCCTATAGGGAAACAAAGAGGATTGCCGCACGATGGTATTATTCGGGATGCAAAGCATTCACTGCTCGTTCGCGCACGCGGGCTCATCGAACTGCGCTCCTCCCTCCGTGGATACAAAAGGATGCACACACACACACAAATAGTTCTATTCTGACTCAGAATACCTCAGAGACTGAGTATATTTACTTTTGTTTAATTAAGTTTATCTTTGCTTTAAGACACTTAATAAAGTTTACTTCTGGTTCATTTGTTTTACTTTAATAAAAGTTGGAAAACTTTGAAAAAATTGGTGAAGGCCTTGCAGCTTGTGGGAAAACAATAAGGATAGTTGTGGATAGATTAAACTCCAGTGTCAAGCATAGTGGGTTACTGTATTGGTCCACCCATCCTAGCTGCCACACATATGGACCTTTATTATCAATAACAATTTATTCATTGATCAACACATTAAAAATAACAAAACTCTCTTATTAATGCCCCTATTATTGTAGGACCACTCAGCATACATGGTCACAATCTCATCGGTTATGCAACAGTCTCAAGGAAGCATCCATTAAACATGTATTCCATCCTGTCTTGCCACTCCCACTCGTTTCCAGCTGGGGAGTTGCACCAGTAGTCTCAGGAGGGCCCTGCCTCTTTCCTCAACAATGAAGCTCTTTTGGGGCCTTGTACACCACTAGTGTCTATAGGATACAGATTCCTTCCTATCCATCTCACCCCAGCGCACTCCACTCTTTCCACTTCCTTCGTTCCTGGACAGGTCCAACAAGCTCCCTGTTCTGCAACACCTGGGTAGGCAGGTCGCAAAGAGGATGAACCTGAAGAAATCCCTTGTAGTTGAAAATAAGTGGACCTGAGTTGGCTGGAGCTTTACAGGCACGTGCGATTCCCATCTATGGCTCCAACGGTGTGAGGAAAGTTCCACCTCTGATACCACTCTTCGCAAGTTTTCTCCAGCCATTTGTCAGTGGTGGGGCACTTGAAGGAGCTCATCCACGTTTCCTTCAATGATGGCCTCTTTACACTTTCTCTGAACACTTGCTGATCCGGTGTTGTTGTGCACCTCATGCATAAACTGCATGTTTTTTGTATGTGTTCAGAGGCCAGGTGTGCTGCAGAGTCAGTGCTAACTTAGTCCCAGGGTCCAGGTTGGGCACCGGTCGACCTCCAATATACCTAAAGAAAGCACCATCCCCCCTTATTGACAAACAACTTGTCAAGATCTGGAAAAAAAAGGTTTGGTTCTGAGTGTTAGCAACATTTCAAGTCTTCCTGAAATAAGTTACCCAACATACTTGGGTTAAGATATTTCCAAGGCAAATGCTAGTCTCAGCATTTGGAAACGGTCTCTTGAAATAAAAATCCACAGAAACAAATTGAATGCTAACCAAAAGAGACATACAGATATCGTCTTCGCTTCCAGGATTCAAGCACAATGCACCAGCCAGACCAGAACACAAGAGCAAAGAAATGTGCTATTATTTATTTATGAAATTACTAACCATCATAAAATAAACCATCAGAATTTTAGGCTTCTACAAGAATCTAAACAGTAAATAGAAAAGACATGTCAGAATAAAAATCCGATTGGAACTAAAATCTCCAAACTAAATGGCTAAACTTGGCGTTTAATGGGAAAATGTTGCTATTGTGTAACATTTAAGGCCCAAAGGCCATCCAAGTATATCTGCTCTGATGGTCATAAGACTGTGGTCCACACTGCACTTACAGATGCAAAGAGGATGTAAACATTAAAAAACAGCTTGCCATCCATTGAAATGCTTATGGCATCCGTTGTGTTACTCACTGGCATACGTGTTTCATACGCTTATCCGCAGCATCCATCCCTGCGATTTCAATCCGCGCAAGAAGTTTTGAGCGGCACAGAAACTTTGAACATGAACTTTTCCGCCGCATACGATGTATACGGCAACAAACGTTCTAATGTCTGTTATCATCTGTTAAAAACATCCGCTGTAAATCCTCCTCTGCATCCCTGCTGCCATCCCACAACTCCATCCACTGCAGCGAAAACGGAAAGAGGGAGGAAACAAAAGTACACGAACTCTAGCACCATTGTAGTAGCCGGAAATAGAAAGGATGTTAAGCGTATGATCTCGTATACCAAAGTATTAAAAACGGACAAAACGTTTGATCTGGGATGTATCTCATATATTACGGAGTATGGAGTATCTTCGAGAGTATGTAGAAGGACACCTACCGCTGAAACCGATATTCTATAAAAGGGGGCAGAAATCATCTGGTCTCCAGTAGATCCAGCAGCCAATGTGTAAGACCTCATACCTTGGTCTTGGTCTTCAACCATCATCAATTGTTTCTCGACACGCTGACTTGAATTTGGGTGGCTAGGCTTGGTCAACCTGGGTTCAGATGCTCTACAAGTTCATCAAACATGGCTGGTAGATCCTTCCATGAAGTGATGGAATGCACGAGGCGTCTCATTCCTCAGCTCCATCATCAACTGGTCATACAGTACAAACCCATTCTTCTCACATCCCTCCTTTGCGACCCACACAGCTCTTGACGTCTCCTTCCCTCCTTATGTGTAAAACTTAGATACAGAGAACAAGTTTTGGTTATGTAATGAAGAAGAGCGCAGCTATCATAGGGCACTCGTTTCAATCCATCCATGGGGGAGACACCAATTTGATGATGTTGAGACCCAAGACAAGGTGATGAGAGTCTATACCACCTGGCTGCTGGACCTCATACTGAGAACCAGATATTTTTCTCCGCCCTTTTTCTTATAGAAAATATCGTTGTCTGCTAGGGTGTCCTATCTACATACTCTTCGAGCATACTCCATACATCTAAAATATATGAGCATACATCCCAGATACAACCGTCTTTGTCCCGTTTAATTAATACTTGCTATACAGATGCATCGCTTAACATCCTTCTTCTATCTTCCGTGCTACTAAACACTGTCTAGACGGTCCGCTGTTACCTTTCTGTGTTCCTCACCTCCTCTTTCCGGCCTTTTCAAGCTTGCCAGTGGATGTGAGTTGAGGGGTGATGCCAGAGGATTCGCAGGAGAGGACATACAGCGGATTCGTTTTATTGTAACCAGATGATAAACAGACAACTAAGAACGTATTGTTGCGCCCGGTATAGCATCGTATGCGCCGCGGAATATTCTATCCGTTTCACAAAGTTTTGTGGCAGCTAAAACTTCGTTGAACGCGGATGACAATCGCAGTGGATGGATGCTCGACGATAGAGCGTATGAAACACGTATGCAGTGAGTACACAACGGATGCATAGCATTTTCCAATGGATGGCAAGCTGTTTTTAATGTTTTACATCCTCTTTGCATCTGTAAGTGCAGTGGGACCAGGTCTTATGACCATCCAGAAGCAGATATACTTGGATGGCCTTTGGGGCTTAAATGTTACACAATAGCAACATTTCCCATTAAGCCAAAGTTTAGCCATTTATATTGAGATTTTAATTCCAATTATTTTTATTCTGACATGTCTTCTATTTACTGTTTAGATTCTGTAAGAAGCCTAAAATCTGATTAGTTTTAGATGGTTAGATAAATTTCATAAATAAAAGATACACATTTCTTGCTCGTGGTGTCTGGCTGTGCAGTTGTCTGAATCCTGAAGCAAGAGAAATATCTGATTCTCTTTTGGTTAGCATCTCAATTGTGTTTTGTTTATTTCAAAGACGTTCAAAGCTGAGACTAGATTTGCTTTGGAAATATCTTAACCCAAGTATGTTGGTAACTTGATTTCATGGAAGACTTGAATGTTGCTACAGACCAAACTTTTTTCAGATCTCTGAACAAGCTTGTTAAGTCACTAAGTGGGATAGGTGTTTCTCTATAGATATAATTGGAAGGTAGGTTAAAAGGTATCCTTTTTTATATCAAGTTTTTTATTTTATATTTATACATATCAATGTGTGAACAGTGTGATACCTGGGTATCATACATTTAGGACAGATAAACATAATGTTGTAACTCACAGTTATTACATTTCATTTTCATTGTTTCATCTTATTTAAACATATCTAATATTACCACCGTTCAATTTCTAGACTTCCCTCTTTTTTTGCATAGATCTCGTTATATTAAAATATGTATATTGTTGTTCCCCTGTTATTTCTATTTCTATTCTTTCATATTTTCCCATTGGTTCATTTAAGCATACATAACATTTCTTTTCACCATTAAAGTATCCTTTTGTATGCCTGTTACTTGAGACTGTATAATATCCAGAAAATATGCATAACCTTCAGAAAAATCATCCAGACAGCTGGTTGTTTTTTTGCCCTAGATTCAGTTATGCTATGGTAGAATTATGAAATGGGAAAAGTGTGTATTCAGGTGGCAAATGAAAAGCCCAGGTCAACATACTTATCTAGTAAATTTTATGTTCTCTTGCTACCTTTGTAGGATCTGATTGCCAGCTCCCATGCTGTTTAGTTCCATCTTCCCCCATTGTGACTGTACTATCCATGCTGACAGGGTAAAGGGAAGTCTGGTAAACTGATCAACACCACTGTTCTTCTAAAAATCTACTATTTATATTGGGTCAAAGGTAGTTTGCTGCCATGAAAGAACAGAGTAGTCACATAGCCAAGAATGATTAACTATCATTCTATTCTATTCTATTCTATTCTATTCTATTCTATTCTATTCTATTCTATTCATAGAATAGAATGACTATCATTCTATTCTATTATTCTATTCTATTATTCTATTCTATTATTCTATTCTATTATTCTATTCTATTATTCTATTCTATTATTCTATTAAAGTGCCCAACTTTGGACCATTTGGGTTTTTCATACTTTTCATCTGATTTGCACCATCTGAAATTAATAATTATGGGATCATGTTTCCATATTTGTTTGCTCATTTAATTATTAAATTTCTGCACCATCCATTTCAGCTAAGTGATTCTCGGTAGTTTATAACAACATAAGTTGTACCCTTTTGGGTGATTGCTCTACATGCTGATGCTTACATTAAAATTTTATCTGATTTTCACATTCTTTTAGATTGAAAGTAGGTGAGAAGGAAAGAAAGCTATTTGGCAAAATGTTCTTTTTCCAAGAGTCATGATGGCAAAGATGGGGAAGAGAGTCAACTTTAGCTATAATCTCTTTATCTTACACATTATCCTTAAGTTCGACTTGAGCTTTTAAAGTACCATGGCTATTTAAAAAAAAACAAAACCCACAATTGAAGGAGCTAGATATAAAATGTCTCATTTTTAAATCATTCTCAGCAGTTTCTGTTACTGGTCCTTTACTTTTTGGATGAAATTGGATGAATGTTTGAGAATGGCAAAAGTTGTAGCTTGTAGAAAGTTGTACAAGCGATGTTGAAGCTTGTGCCTCCTTTATGCTTTTATATGCTAATTTATTTCTCTATCCTATTTCCAAACATACAGTGATTTATTTTATGCCTTAGCTGTTATTTAAAATGATCAAGCTAGAACATATTTCATAATTCTTTCTCACAAATGGTCAAAAAAGGCCCATTTTTCAGACTTTCACATTGCTACCCTTATCCAGGTTCTGTTATTTGTAATGTTCAAATGTTAGCTTCCTGTTTTCAGTATGGTAATGTCTGAAAACTTTAAAGGTTATTGTTACAATAATCCTAAATAACTGAACACGCTATAGTACACTATATACCTGGTAACTCATGAAAATGAAAACTTGTATTCAGTGTTTTGAGCATAGGTCCTTGAATGAACATGTGCTTGAAAAATGAGCACATACTCATTCATATTCATTCATTCATTCATCATTCATTCATTTATTCATTCATGCATGTAGCTTCCATAAATTGTGTGATTCTTGCTATGCTTCTTAGCAGTCTCATCTTCGCTTTGCTAGATGGAGTCATATTTTATTACAGAAGTCAGACTGTCAAAACAATATTAATTATCAGCAGGAAGAAGCAAGTTCCGTGCTGGCTTCAATCTCTTTTTTCTGTGCCAATGAATGAGACTTGAGATTGCTTAATTTTGGATTGAAAGTTCCCCTACTTTTGAGTGTTTGTGCAGTGAAGTAACAGCTTCATTGTGTTGGGTTTGTATTTTAAAACCCATTTTTTCCTATGACTAATCACATTTGTTTCAGTTAGTATTTTTTTCCCAGCCAGAAAAATAGATAACACCTGCTTAGTTTTGCCACTATAAAGAGTAAATCTGAGAAGTGCTTAAATGCTTTTCTTCAGGACTATCTTCAAGTCTTGAAGAACTGTTTGTAGTGAGATTTTTGTTTGAAACTATGTTATACTATGCTTTCTCTTATGGCAAAAGCAGTTATACTCTTAAGTGATAACCAGAAAAGTCACCATGTTAATAGAAACTCATTACATTTTTATTACTTAGCAGTTATAATGCATAGCCATGTGTGGCTTTTCTTCAGGTTAATTTCCTTTAATTCTCATAACAGGAAGAGGATTACTCAGTAGTCAAGTCCATTCACCCCTGCTTGACAATATGAGGAGCTTAGTTGAAAACGCAGTTTATAGTTGCTTGATTATTTATTGTAACTTTTGTTTGTCCTTCTTGATAGTGCTGTATATGACTCCTTCTCCATTCTTATGCTTATTAAAAACATAGAGCTTACTGGGCTTTTTGATTTGTGGTTTTACTTCTCTAAGCCAACCAGAGTCACTGTGGCTGTGTTATCCAGCGGTACAAAATTTCTTAATATAAATAAGTAAATAAAACCCTTGGAAACATGGGCTTCAAAATTGAGAGCAACAAGGGCCATATTCCCACACTGTATATGCCTAAACATGGATTTTTTTCTAACTTATGCTGAAGTTGGTATGAATACCAAACACAGTTTAGGTTTGAAAGCAACAACCCATTGTGATTTATATAAGCCATGTGTTTTTCAAGTCTAATTTTGTGTGACATCAATGAGCAAAGCATTATTTCAGTTAGCAACAGTTAAACTAAGATTTCAGAAGACTTCACCAATGTGGTGCCATCCTAAAGTGTTTGTCTACAATTCCTATCATCCTGTAATCATCACCTCTCATGTTGGAGAAGACTGAGCTACCCCACATTGGTTCCCCACTTTTCCACCTATTCTTTCTTTTCTACTGTCTTTTCTACTGTTTTCTACTTTCTTTTCGACTGTCTTGGGATAAGTAGCTAGCTAGCTATGAATTTCACCATTTAATGGTCTTTCTATCTAGTTTGTGACACAATAACCTTGCCACTTACTCGCAGTAATCTCCAAAAATATGCAATGTACTTCCAGGGCAAAGATTTTGTTTTTATAGGTGCTGTAAATTGTAAATTGAAGCTGTAGTCAAAATGAACATCTTTCTTCAAAATAGGATAATGTATCTTAACTGTACTTCTTAAAAAGGCAGCTGATCTCAGATGATTTAAATTGAAGAGGTCTTGAATTTTTTTTTAAAAAGTGTATGAAATATTTTTCTCTCTCCAGAAAATCACCCTTGACTAATCAACTTCTTATAAACATAAACTTAGAAAGGACCATGGATGCTTCTGAATTCAATGTCTTGCTCAAACAGGAACCCAGATTAATGTATCGCTGATGGTTTAGCCTTGGCTTAAGTATAAGCCAAGTGGAGGGTATCACAATGTAATGTTAATTGACCGTAACGTTTCTAGAGATTTGATGTTTCCACAAGTCTTACATCTGGGTTGGGCATTCAACAGACTTAAGACAAGCACCCAGATGCTAAGGATGAGATCAAAGAAAAATGAAATGTGGCATTCTCAAGGTAACTTACGTATTTGATTCCTGCTTTCTCTACCTTTTAGTTTGGAATGCTTATTGTTTCAGTTCACAGAGAGTAAGCGAACTCTAGGTCAGCAAAAGGAACCTTCCAGAATGTATGGAGGAGTATAGTAGGTCAGTTTATGGAGGAGTACTGCAAGCTAGTAATTTTAGATTCAAGACATAATTATAATGACGGAGGTGGGAGGCCTTATGCATTACTTAATTGGGATATACAGCTTTATTGAGAAGCATATAATTAAGACTGAATTCCTTTCCAAGTCAGTTAGCTATCCCTGATTATCATTAAAACTCAGATAAATAGCTTTGTATTTTAAACTCAAAGTGTAAAACCACCATTGTTACAGTAATAACATGGCATCTGCTTCTTTGGCAACAGAGTTTCTTGTGTGTATTTGTGTGTGTGTGTGTGTGTGTTTTTCCTCTTGAAGATAAGAAATACCACTTCACTTTAGGAAAAGTTATTAGATGAAAAACAATAGCATGCACACTTTTAAAGCATGGCTAGAAAATTACAACTATAACAACTATTACAAATCATAAAAAGATGTTGCAACACTTAATTTGATGCACTCAAATTTGGTACACCCACCTAATTTGGTAGACTCAGATATACCCATATATGTCCTGAATGCTGATTTTTGGTCTCCCGGATATGTTTTCCATCATTTTTCACTCTCCAGATAATGGAGTCCTAATTTTTAACCGTGAAGTTGAGGTGTGGTTGCACTGTTGCTATGTATTTCAAAATGAAGAATGTATCAGTGGAACTGTCTATGGAGATTCTCAGCCATCCAGGTCTTTGTTGTCCCATGGTTTTTCAAGAGGCAACTGGACTTTCTGGATTTTCTTTGAGGATGTTTCCCTTCTCATCCAAGAAGGTTCTTCAGCTCTTTGAAGAAGCTTCTTGGATGAGAAGGGAAATGTCCTCAAAGAAAAAACAAAGTCCAGTTGCCTCTTGAAAAACCATCTTTGGGATATGCATGGAACTGTATGAACCAGGGAGGGGGGAACAAAGGGACCTTCCCCTTTCCCTCTCCTCTCCTCCCTTTTTTTTTTTGAAAAAGACTCTTAGTACATTCTGAGGGCTTGGCAAAGAACCTCGACAACTTCTGCTTGAAATGTGAAAATATATGACTTCTCAAAAGGACCTTGCAGGGTCAGTTGTACATCTCCAGCTCACCTGATCTTTGCTTCTGTAGAGTCAGTATCCTGGTGGCTGCACCTGTGCTTCATAGATGTCTGTGGAACCTCTAAAAACTGCACTCAGGTCTTGGAGAGCTGCAGCACTTCAGTGCTTTCGGCAACATGTTTGAGAGGTGTTTAATGAGTTTTGCACGTGGCTTTGCATAATGCAGGTAGTTCTCGACTTATGACCACAATTGAGCCCAAAATTTCTGTTGTTAAGTGAGACATTTGTTAAAGTGAGTTTTGCCCCATTTTATGACTTTTCTTGCCTCAGTTGTTAATTGAACCATTGCAAGTTGATATGTTAGTGACTCGGTTGTTAAATGAATCTGGTTTCCCCACTGATTTTGCTTGTCAGAAAGTCACAAAAAGCATTCACATGATCTGCTGTCCCGACACAGCAACAGTCATAAATATGAACCTGTTTCCAAGCATCTGAATTTTGATCACATGACCATGAGGATGCTGCAACTATTGTAAGTGAAAAATGGACATAAGTCACTTTTTTCAGTTCTGTTGTAACTTTGAACAGTCACTAAATGAACTGTTGTAAGGCAAGGACTACCTGTACTTTATAAAGCTGTCACTTAGTATTGTGACATTATTCCACATGGTCTTTTGGAATATTTGATTGCAGGCAAATTGTCTGGTGCAACATTTGAGAGTAGTATTGAAGCAGTTTGCACTTATTTTGTTGCTTTCAGGATTCCCTGCCTTCCATCCCTCAATTTTTCCAGTTGGTCTGCTGTTTTGATTTTCTTGTAAGTCTTCCAGGAAATTAGCAGTTTTATACATCTGTAGCAGGTTTTAATTCATTGTTGTGTTATTTATTAAAATATTTTTGTTGTTTAAATCTTTTTTAAACAGGAAAGATGCTTATGGTACCTTGTAAAATGTTCTGAAGCTTTTAGTTTTTGGATAAATCATTAATAATAGTAAACTGCCTTAGAGTCAGTATTGATTTCTGTTGACAGCTTGAACTAGTCTCTGCAGTTTTCTTGGTAAGATTTTTGGAAGTGATTTGCCATTGCCTCCTTTCTCGGGCTGATAGTGAAGGACAGGCCCAAGGCCATCTAGGTGGCTACGTGCCTAAGGCAGGACGAGAACTCATTGTCACAAGTCTAGTGCCTTCACCACTGCAACAAACTGGCTTTCCTTGAACAAAGTAGAAGCATAATAAATAAATTCATAGCTGAAATAATCTAAGGTAACATAGTTTTCTACATTAAACCACTCTTACTGACATTGTTGTGGAAAATGACAAAGGTGTAATCTTTTTGCTGTATCTAAAGCAGACCTGAATAAATGGAATCTTTAATGTTTAATAAGAGAGACAACACTGATGAATGTTCCCTTTTATTGTTGCCCGGGTGGCCCCAATTTAATAATTGTCAAATAGCTTTTGAAGATGAATACAATGTCAGAATCTGGTGTGTAATTTTAAATATGGCATTTTCAAATTCAGACCATCTGGAAGAAACCCATTGTTACAGATTTGGAAATACCTTTGCTAAAACTGCAGTACAACTTAAGGAAAGTAATAAGTGCTACTCGTGTGAATGGAACGCTATTTCCTGTCTATAAATACAACCAGTGCAGTGGCCATAGCTTGAATGAACTTAGCATTTTAAATGTTTTAAAAATAAAAATTATTAGATAACTGGCTTATATATGCCTTTCTAGCTTTCCTAAATTTAAGACAATCCCCCCACCAAATGATTTTTGGGGAGGAAAAAAATCTCAATAAAAACAAAAATCCTCTTTACCACTGATTTTTCCTATCTTGCCAAACCTAGTGTTGATTACAATTGAATCCAATCCTGAAGTCTTCCTCCCTCCCAAAATGTGTACATCCATGAAATCTTTGCATAAATGTATGTGTGTATGTGTGACTCTGTATACCTGCCAGGCACTTTATCAAAAGGCAAGGGTGTGATAAATAGAAAGTATCAATTGAATTAAAAATAACTTTCATTGACAGTAACATTTACTTCATTTATGAAATTAAATACTTTACATCTACATATATTAATGATACTCATTGACACAGGAACCTGTCACATGTAAAAATGTACAATAAAAATGGCTCAAAAAGCTGAGAAAGGTTTCTCTCAGATGTGCCCAGTGTGACCAATGGGCTTTCTGCTTATAACATATGAGTATTAACTGCAAACACATAGCGGTATGCTTTACATTCAGGGGTGGGCTGCTACTGGTTGACACTGGTTCAGATGAACCGGATGCTAATTTTACATCTGGTTCATCGAACCAATAGTTCTGGTGACTGGCTGGCCCCTCCCCTCCCAGGAGTCTCCACGTAGCCTGTTTTTGATCCCAGGTAAGTGTAGGGCCCGCACAGAGGCTCAGGGAGGGTGAAAAATATGGGCCTCTTGGAGGCTCTGGAAAGCCAGAAACCGGTCCATTTCTGCCCTCCAGAGAGCCTCCGGAGCCTGGGGAGGGTGGAAAATGGGCCTCCTGGAAGTTCCAGAAGACCGGAGCCCGGGGAGGCCATTTTTGCCCTTCTGGAGGCTTGAGGAAAGCCCCCAGAGCCTGGGCAGGATGAAAACTGCACCCCACACACACTATGATGTAGGAGGCTGACAAGGCCATGCCCAACATGGACATGCCCAGCCACCAACCGGGCAGAGAACTAGTTGCTA
Source organism: Laticauda laticaudata (assembly GCA_004320025.1). Lineage (NCBI taxonomy): Eukaryota > Metazoa > Chordata > Lepidosauria > Squamata > Elapidae > Laticauda > Laticauda laticaudata. The sequence goes on along the minus strand of BHFT01000730.1, from coordinate 105,419 downwards.
CATTTTTTGAAGCCCACCCCTGTTTACATTCCATGTAGGTGGCTTTATATTACTGCTACTTTTTGTTTGAATAGACTGTTTTGGGGATAAATAACCATTCTGAGCTGGAGATGCTTTGTGTAACTCCACAAAAGGGATGAGGCATGTAGTCCCACCACATCAGATCTGTATGAGGAAATGAAGAGCCTGGTTTAGATCAGCCTCTAGACCCATTTGCCAAGAAGACAAGTCAAATTTAACTCCCCTTTTGTTGAACTTCCATTAGCAAGGAGAGGCTTTTTTGTTCAGGTGGATGTGGGGCTTTTAAGCAATGGACAAAACCAGTGGAAAAGAAGCTTTTGCTCTCAGTTTGGAAAGTGGGGGGTATCTGTAGCCCTGAGGCTACTCAGAATTCAGAATGCCTGACTGAAATTAAGAAGGTGGAAGTTGATGCAGAAAATGATCGCTGAGTTATCATTTGCCTGCCGGTCTTTTAAAGCAGGGGACCCCAACCCCTGGGCCAATGACAGGTACCAGTCCGTGGCTTGTTACCTTGTTTCCCTGAAAATACTACCTGTCCTGAAAGTAAGTCCTAGCTTGATTTTACACATGTGCCCAATATAAGCCCTACCCCTAAAATAAGCCCTAATTAAGATCCTGTCCACTCCAGAGTGCATGAGTAAAAAAATTAAGCTAGGGTGGGGATGGGGAGTGGGTGGAGCTGCCCTACTACTTACCTTTGGGCAATTGTAGCCAGGACTCGCACACCCCCAACACCTGCCTTGCCAGCCCATTCCTTCTGCAGCTGGCAAGGCTGGCAAGGCTTTCCTGAAGGTCTCTGTAGCTGATAAAAAATTATCCTCTATTATCCGTTGTAGAGGCCTTCAGGAAAGCCTTGCTGGGTTCCAGTTCTACTGTCTCCCTTCTGCTATGAAATTTATTATGTGAAAAATCACTTTTCAAAGGCACAAACTGCTTGTTTCTTGGGCAATCACAATGTCTGGTTTTAAAGTTGCAGAATTGAGTCTGGGAAAGTAGGATCGCCCTTCATAGTACAGTCTAAAACAGAGGTCTCCAAACTTGGCAACTCCAAGACTTGTGGACTTCAACTCCCAGAATTCCTCAGCCAGCATAGTTGGCTGAGGGATTCTGGGAGTTGAAGTCCACACGTCTTAAAGGTACCAAGTTTGGGGACCAACCCCTGGTCTAAAAAAAAATGCAGGCCTTTGTCTCATTCTGGGACCTTTCTTACATTAGATCTGAGAACAAGGGGTGAAGAGTGGGTGGGCGGGCATTAATCAAATTCTGAGTGGACCCGGGGCAATGCCTTTTCATTGTAAAATGCCTTTTTGAAAGACTTGGATCTGTCTGTGTGCTGTTTCTTACATACAGATCAGGCCTATTGACCTTCCTAACCCCTTTCTATGCCTGTGGTAGCTTTCAGGATTCATTGTTTGCTTTTAAGTGGTGAGGTGACACTTCTCGCCTCTTTGGACTTTCAGTTATCTTCATTCTTCTTATCCACAAATAAGAGAGGCTTCCTTTTTTCACCCCCCACACCCACCCCAAATTGCTTCGCCTTTATAGGCTGCTAGTATCACTCTTCTATTAGATTTTAAAAGTTATAAATGGATATTTGAAGGCCGTTTGTAGCATTCTGTTTCTTTTTGCTAATTGGGAGACATTGTGGTCTTGGCTTTTTTTTATAGGAGCATTTATAGGAGGATTTATTGTTAATGTATAATATCAAAGTTTTTTCTTTTTTTCTTTTTCTTTTACATACATACTATGTGGAGCATTGTTTAGTTTCTTTTTTGGGATAAGTAACATTGTGCAAAGCACAGAATAAGGAGTAGTAAACAAAAAAAATTAGAGGTACCAGATTAAAGAAGGGGAAAAAGGCCTTCTAAATATATAAATTTAGACAGCGCTTTAGAAATGCTCTGTAAACCTCAGTCCATTTTCTTCTAGGTAAAATCAGTAACTGTGTTGTCCTGTTCATTTCTCAATGATTGTTCACTTCTCTATTTCATTTGAACCAATGCTTATGTAGCCTGCTACTATGAGAATTTTACGTAATATCTAACAGTCATTTTTTTGTTTTATTTTTTGAATATTTCCCAGCCTTCCTAAAATTTTGCATTAGAAATGTAGCCTCATTCAAGATTTGTGCCCAAACTACTGTTTTCTCAGTAACTTTAATGACAGGCTTAATGATTAGTTGTTCCCCATGTTATTATCACACATTTAGGCTTGTTTATTTTCACTGCTCTGTTTCCTTTCCTTCAGCAAAGTGAGCTGAACTCCTTCCTGTGGACTATAAAGAGAGATCCGCCATCTTACTTTTTTGGTACCATTCACGTCCCTTATACTCGAGTCTGGGATTTTATCCCTGAGAATTCTAAGAAAGCTTTCCAGGACAGTCATATTGTCTACTTCGAGCTGGACCTCACAGATCCCTACACAATCTCTGCTTTGACTAGTTGCCAGCTCCTACCACAGGGCAAGAACCTTCAGGATGTGCTCCCCAGGGACCTCTACCGCCGACTCAAGCGCCATTTGGAGTATGTCAAGCTGATGATACCTTCCTGGATGACTCCAGATCAACGAGGCAAAGGCCTGTATGCAGACTACCTCTTCAATGCTATTGCAGGCAACTGGGAAAGGAAAAGGCCTGTTTGGGTCATGTTGATGGTGAATTCTCTGACTGAGGTAGACATCAAGTCACGGGGTGTACCTGTTTTAGATCTCTATCTGGCTCAGGAAGCAGAACGCCTCAAGAAGCAGACGGGTGCAGTCGAAAAAGTAGAAGAACAATGCCATCCATTGAACGGTCTCAATTTTTCTCAGGTAAGGATGTTCAGACTGTTTTTTGACAGACACATAAAATACTCAATGTGTGCTCTCATAATTCTTAGCTGGTAACCTTTTCTTAAAGAAACAGAAGAAGCTGGAACATTAGATCAGCTTTTTATCATTGAATACCTTCATCTAATGTTATAAAAGAAGCAGATCAACAGAATAAATATTATAAAAGTAAAAAAAGGTACAGTCCATAGGACTGTGCTTTTATCAAAGTCTCAGCAAAATAAACATCATATCTCCTGTTCGAATAGTAATATATTTGTTCTATTGTGTTGTTTTTTTGTTATTATTTTTTAGTTTAAAAACACTTTTTACACACATATTTATAGTTATTTTTTCTGTTCAGGCTTCAACTGTTTCACATTTCTCCTGCTGTGACTCTGCAAACGTGTACAGATCTGTCAAGTATTTATTCTAAGCCAAATGTGTAAATTGAGATTCCCTAACACCTTTCTGTTTAACAAACTAGAGTTGCAAGCAAGTTTTTTTTTCTTTTTAATGCACGATTTGGGTTTGTTAAGGGAACCTTGTTTTATAGCTTTCCATTAACACCAGGATGATTAATACAGCATATTGACTGCAAGTCCTTCATCACAGGCCATTTGGGCTAGAAGCGATAAGTATTGGAGTTCAATAGCATCTTGGCTAGGAAAAAAAAACCCTAACAATATAGATTTCTCTTGGTTAGGTAGCCAAGAGGATAAATTGGAAGGCTGGTGAAGCATACATGAGCATACTTGATATGTAATCAAAGCCAATTAGCATGACTTCACAAAGGTGTTGTTCTTTGATGAATAGCCATTGTGCAGCACTTTAAAAGGCAAAATATAGCACCTATCTGCAGACCTTTGGGGGGCATATCTTCTTCCAAAATTGTGCAGGTTCTAATCATGGCTGCAGTGCAATTCCAGAGTTGCAGACAGGTGCTACATATGCACTTCTATGTTCTCCAAAGCACCTTTTTGCTTTCAAATACAAAATACTTGCCCTATTGTTGGTATTGGGTGTCTTACTACTAGGGCAGGGGTTGGCAATCTTAAACACTCAAATCGCCATTTGGATCTGTTTCCCACAGAAAAGAAAACACCGGGAGCCACAAAACCCTTCCCATGCCTGACTATTTCCTGAGCGGCCACAAAACTGGCATATATAGTTGAATTAAAGATTGTTTTCTTCTGAAACTTTTCTTTATCCACGGTTAGTCTACCGGGGTTTGAAAAGCTCAATAAATCACATGTCAGTGGGTGTCACACATTGGCAGTTGCGATGCATATTTTGAGAAAACAGGGAGCCACGGCAGAGGGATGAAAGAGCCACATGCGGCTCCAGAGCCGCGGGTTGTTGACCCCTGCACTAGGGACTTAATGGGGATGTTTGAAAAGATACCTGTAATTTGAACAAAAAATTAAGAAAGGATTCAGGTTATGGAAAATATCTTAGAATGCAACTTATTTGAATGTATATCTTTACCCCTCATAACCCCCATTAAACAAGTACAACAGTAACGCAGTTACACAAAGACCTGGGGAAATGTTACTATTGTGTATCTGCTAAATGATGTCTGAAATCACTGCCATTCCTTCTATGGAAGCAGCATGTTTGGAGTAAGTTGAAATGTCTAATCTAGGCCCGTTCTCTGTTGCTTTGAAATTAAGTACACTAAAAGTGCCTTACTATGATAACAAAATAGCATACAGTAGAGTCAGGAAAGAGCCACACTGATGATACAATTATCAAAGAATCCCAGGCTTTCACATAAATACTTTTGTCTCCAATGGTTTTGAAAAAGCCTTTCAAATAACCTAAAACGCTGGATATCCTCTCTCTGTCCTTGATCTGCTAAGTTCTGCAGGAGGTTGATACAGCATGAAAATCTACATTCATGGATATCTGGATAGTTCTAGGACATATGTGAAGGCTCTTGATATTATCAGGCGCAGTTTGTCATAAACCAAAAAGAGAAGAAATGGGTAACTTTGAAGATTTTTTTTTAAAGGAATATGCCTGATCCCCACCTCACTCCCTTTCCCTAAAAGAGCTACCTTGATCTTTGTATTACTTCATGGATAAGCTTTTGTCTTTTGCTCTAGTTCAATGTTTTTCAAACTTGGGGATTTTAAGTTATGTGGACTTTAAATCTAGTTTGATATATATGCTTTTCAAAGGAACTTTAAGCCCAAACCTACAATAGTTTTACATTATGGTGAAAATTCATCCAGGATAAGAAAATATTGACAATGGTATTTAGGGCCTAGGGCATTCTCCACAAAATTTAATCTAGTACTCCATAAAGCATGTTCCAGTTCCCATTGGTGAAGTAAGGGAAGACCTTCGGTCTGAAATTTGAAGATTTCCCATGGAAATATGCTCATAGGCTATTGAAGAGCATATCATTTCATTTTACTGGAAAGAACAGTTTTGTTAATAAAGTCTGGTGAGTCTATGGCAGAGGTGTCAAACTTGCAGCGTCACGGCAGCATTATATGATGTATGAGGACTTTTTCCCTCTTCACTAAGCTGGTTGTAGCCAGTGTGTGACGCACCCAGCCCAAGGGCCGCGAGTTTGACAGCTATGCTCTATGGTATCAAATTCATCACCTTTTGGATGGGAGGAAAGCAAACTTCTGTTTGGATAATACAGGTAGTCCTCAACTTATGACTACGGTTGAGCCCAAAATTTCTATTGCTTCGTGGGGGCATTTGTTAAGTAAGTTTTGTCCCATTTTATGACCTTTTCTGCCACAGTTGTTAAGTGAATCACTGCAGTTGTTAAGTTAGTAACACGGTTGTTAAGTGAATCTGGCTTCCCCATTGACTTTGTTTGTCAGAAAGTTGCAAAAGGCAGTCACATAACCCAAGGACACTACAAACATAATAAACGTGAGCCAGTTGTCACGCGGTCAAATTTTGATCACGTGATGATGGGGATGCTGCAGCGGTCGTAAGTGTGAAAAACAGTTATAAGTCACTTTTTTCACTGTGGTAATTTTGAATGGTCACTAAACAAATGGTTGTAAAGACTACCTGTAGTGTTATCATCTTGGTACTATACATAGTTTGCAATACTGCTTTTAAATAAAGATATGTATTTATCATAATCTTTTATAAATAAAGATAGTGGCATTTACTTAATTATAGATCTGAATAGACATGAAAGTGTTGAGCACTTATGTCAGGCAGGGTTGGTCTGTCTTTGGCAGGGTTTCTTCAACCTTGACAACCTTAAGATATGAGGACTTCATTTCCAGAATTCCCCAGTCAGCATGGTTTCTGGCTTCCTTTACAATTCCCTTTTGACAGTTTTACCTGCTGAAGATCTATTGTATTTCTGAAGGATCACAATTTATTCCAAAATGCTTTCCCACCTAATGTGGCCTACCGGCCCAGTCCAGTTATTTCAACTTACCATGGCTTCAAATTATCTAACAGTGCTTCAGGTTTGCAGGAGGAAAACTGTGATTTGCCACTACTGTACAGTATTTATATTTTACATTGTATTATAACAGCCAATATTTCCCAAGACATAATTTGAAAGCGCTTATCCTTGATCTCACATTACGTGAGATGATACAATGTCTCTCCTTTTTTCAGTAGATCACAGAGAATGGGTTGATGTTTTTTGAGCTTTCAGAAAGCATACTTGCTGCCTACATTTCAAAGCACAACTGAAGATCATGCAACTAATTTTTACAAGGTTTACTCGCTTTAAAGGAAAACTATTTTCTCCCCAGGAGGGGAGAATCATCTTAGATTTACTGAGAAAATAGTACCGATGGTAGATAGTGTCACCTTTCCAATGGATCTTTCCAGATGGTGAATCTACGTTCTTTGAACACCAGGGGGCACATCGAAAACAGAGTGTACAAGCTCTTGAAAGCAGCCACCCATCCTCCACATCTTACCACTGTTGTTGATGAGAAGTATAATTCAGTCTGTTGCTACCTTTTAACACAGGAAATTATGGGTGCAACAATCTTAATAGCAAATAAAATATCTAAGGCTTATTGCTGACAAGTATAACAGGTACCTGGTTTCAGCATTCTAATTTCATGAGAACAATAGTCTCTTATTATCCAACACATCTATTTTCAGAATGAGTATGACAGATAAAATTACAGCATTTCATGAAGGTTTCACAAAACAAATTATAGACATGATTTGATCTGATTTAAACTTGTACTCGCATTCTGCCATATGTGGAATCAAATTTCTTGCCTCACAAATGTGTCTAAAAATGATAACCAAATTCATATCAGATCTAATTTTCAGCTTCATAAGAAATTCAGGTAAACTCTGATCACAATATGTTTGAATAGCCTCTTGCATTCCATGTGCATTTTATATTATTAAAAATCATGACACAAGATGACACTGAGTTTTATAGAATTAATATTCTGAACAAGGTTGATTGATTCTGACATTTTTTAATTTTTCCCTTTTATTAAATATTTGAAATAACCTCGATAGAATCAATAGCTGAAGAAAAAAAAAGGGGGGGGTGAAAGGTTGTAGATAAAAGGTTGTAGATAAAAGAATAAAGTATCAGTAAACGTGAATCATGAAATCATGAATCATGAAATGTGATGTTCATTGAAATCATGAAAGGTGAAGTTAATTATTTCATCAATTCATTAATTATGTTAGACCTAGGTTTATTATATAATTTTAAAAAACTATATGAAATTAATATCACTATAATTATTTCAAGAAAAATATTCACACATCAAGAAGAAACGGAAAAACCAGTTCAGTATTTATTTTAAATTCCCTGCTAATATACTCCAATTGAAATGTACCATTTTTGTTTCAAGTATCTGTCAACTGAAGGGGAACGAATGCTTTGGCCAAAATAAACTACATACAGCACTTTGTACTTATGTCTAAATGCAGATACCCAGGAGGATGAAATGTTTCAGTCTTGGAACGGCCCTTGGACTATTGGGGAGAAATGAAAGGCCAATGAAATTCTAAGAGCCAATGAACTTTTAAACCCAAAAGTGTGTCACGAATCAGTTGTGAGTGGAAGGAAAATAAAATTTAGGAAAATAGTAAATGCTGGAAGGAAGAGACCACATGCGTCAATAATTGGAAGGAACTTTAGAAGAAAGAGGAGATGAAAAGCAAGGAGAAAAAAAACTCAAATTGTTGTCTATGTCAGGAGATCAATAGAAAATTCTGAGTTGGCTGAACACAAAAAACTGAATTGACACAAAAGAACCCAAATATGTCTTCCTCAGTTAATGTAATAAAAGAGGAGAGAACATTAGTTTGGAACGCAGCTATCAAACTCGTGGTGTCATGTTGCCATTATGTGACTGTCATGCCTCCGGTGGAGACTGACTCTGAGGAAGAGGAGGAACAGCTAACAGAGTGGGAGTGTAGCTCCAGAGGTTGTGGAGGAGGCTGAGGAAGGGCAGGGGCCGGCTGATCAGTCAGAGGAGGACCCAGGCCCATCCCCTATCCATTCTAAGGCAAGCAGGGAGGAGAGGATCAGGGAAAAACATGGTCTACTTGGGAGAAGAGGGCCATGATCCTCCTCATGGGTTGCAACTGTGAGCTCTGCATAAAAGTTTGGACCTGCATGCTAACAGATGCTGGAGACAAATTAGTGTTTTTTTTCTAAAGGTTTATCTTGGTTGGCGTTCTTCCAACGGACTGTCCCTAGTTATCTTCCTGAAGTTGGCAATTTTCTATCCTGGTCTGTCGTGGAACCTTAAGTTTTGGCTTCGTTATCAGCTCTTTGAATTTGAACTGTGTTTCTTTCCTTTGAAATGTTATTTTGAAAATAGTTTACTCCTCCACTGTGAACAATTAAACAGTGAAGCCAAGTTGAAGGCATTAAAGGACTTTTAGTTACGTTTTGGGTTTTGTTATATTTCTGATATACTCTGGGTCATCACAGTGACATTTCGCAACTGTTTTTCTCTTCACAGAGCTGGGGTGGGAATGGCCTGAGCATAACACATCCGTCCTGTAGGCCACCATTTTGACACCCCTAGTTTACAAGGATGACCATTTTGTTTACCTGTGGAGTATCAGGATGGCCCATTTTTTAACTAGCCACCTTTAATACTCTTTCAAACTATAAGTATGAATTTACAACAGTGCTATCTTTATTTGTCACCGATAAGGGTTAAGTAGGGTAAATTATTAAGGTGAAAGATAGTGGCTGCAAATAGTGGGATTTAAATCCAAAGATACAGTCGGCTTTTACCCTCCCTGAGAATTGTAGAGAGGAAAAGTCAGCCAGAAGCCTTAATAGTTTGCACCTATATGAGAAAGCCACCAGGGGTTTGTCTTTTTTAAAAAAAAACATGGACATCTGATTTCATATCAGCCAGTCATGACTTAGGCAGTGTGGTGTTGTCATTAAGTCATCAGGCTAGAAACTCGGATGCTGTGAATTCTAGCTTTAGGTACAAAGCTAGCTGGGGGAACTTGGATCAGCAATTCTGTTTCAGCTCTAGGAAGCAGGCAAAACCACTTCTGAAAAATCTTCCAAGCAAAGGAATTTGTCCAGGCAGTCATCAAGTCAACATTGAATTGAATTGAAGCCTCTTCTCTTGCCTCTCAAGCAGTGGAGGATTAATCACTGACAAATCTTGGTGCCTCCCTCCTTTGTACATATAAGATTTTTTATTGGGTTTTTGCCTTTCTCAACTTTGTGGTGCTCCCTTTGGGCCTGGTGCTCTAAGCACCTGTTTAGTCTGATTAATGGTTCATACAACACTGCTCCCAAGGTCATTACATAAGCAATAATCCATCTCAGTGAATATAGGATTGCCTTCCCAACAATGGTGGGATTCAAATTGTTTTTTACTACTGGTTCTTTGGGCATGGCTTGGTGAGTATGGCAGGGGAAGGATACTGTAAAATCTCCAGTCAGAGGTGGTCTTTGCCATTTCTCTGAGCTACTCAAAATTTCTGCTACCAATTCTCCAGAACTAGTGAGAACCTGCTGAATACCACTTCTGCTTCCCAGCAGATAGGGATAGTTTAAGTCGAGATGGGCTTTCAAAGAGGCATCAATAAGTTTTAGGAAGATCTATCATTTCTCTGGCCTAGCTAGAAGATACTAAGATTTTGTAATCTCATTCATTTGTCAAGGAGAACTCGACAAGGTGTCCTTTGGCCATGTACTTTTATAACAGCTTAATTTTGTGTTGAACAAACATTGATATTTGGTTTCTACTTTCCTGGTTATCTGCAACACTTAATTTTTTATAAATAATATAATTTATAAACACATAATTTTTTAATAAATAATAATCAGCACTGGCTGATTCCCTCCCTACTGGTTCTCCCTCCCCCCCTTTTTTTAGGGCCCTGTAATCCCTTAATACTGGGCAGAGTCATCATGGTGATTGGATGGAGCTAAGTGTTGATTGGCCGGATGCCCTTCCTGACGCCATGTGGAATTCACAACAGATATTTTTTTCTTTACACCTGAGGAGAGAAACATTTTCCATACTTAGGATTGAACTCTCAATCTTCTAAATGGGAGGCGAGTGTCTTCACCACTAGACTACATGCTTCCTTACTCTTTATTTACGTTTATACTCTTATATCATTATTAAGTATACATCTTTCAAATATTGTGTTGCAACATAAATGTGTGTCTGCATGTATGTTATGTGGTGGAAGAGCAAATTCCCATCTGTTGTCACTATGGTATCACTGTGCTGAAGAACCTTTTCCTTATCTGTGTCCTAATATCCTTGAAAACAAATACAAACCTTGAATTGTCTATTTTGACAGTAAGTTGCATAATTATGCCCGGAAAGTAGGAACCATTTTTTTTACTCTTTCATGTCTTCAGTAGGGACATTTTAATATAGTGGCAAATCCTGACTTATCATGATGCAGTGGTATAGAATAATCTTATTTTGCTCCTTTTCCCTGAAATCATAAGTGGCAGAAATAAAAAAAAAGGTTGGTGAAATATCCAAAATCAGGAACGTAGTCTTGTGTTATATAGTACTGTTGAGTCCTAACTTTTCAGTACACTTAAGTTTTTTAAGAGAGTCATTATGGGATCACACTGCCAGGCATTATGGGGTTTTGGAAATGAACATTATGGATTGGATTGGATTCAGCCTATTCAATTTAAATTGTTTTCCACTATAGAAAGCAGTTGAAATGTGTAATACAAGTTCCTGGCAGGCAATATAATATCTCTACAGCAGACTGAGTATGAAACATGAATGCTGTGTTTTCTCAAAGGAGATCAATTTTGTCTGGCTGGACCCATTCTGTTAGGGTATCATTATTTGCAAGACAGAGTGATTTATATTCTATAATGCATGATGCTTTTGCACCTTTGGAAGCATCTGCCCAAATAGTGATCATCTAAAATTTCTAACCTATTCAATATAATATCAAATACACTTGATGGCATATAAATAAACATAACAATATATAACTTTTCTTCATTTTGGAGTTTTCAGTTTGGTTATGACAGTCTCTAATTTAACTCATTTTAACAACCTGGAAAAAAATATTTAGACATTCTTCGGTAGCAGGTGAGAAGATGAACACTGGTAAATGCTTTTCTTTTAAAAACAACAACAACAACAGTTCTTCAGGTTTTGCATTCAAGTTTTAAATTAAATAGCCTGTATCTAGCATAACTTGGACCAATTAAGTATTTGTTGGAGGTATTTTTTTTCTATATTTGGTAATGAATTTTACAGGCATTAAAGAAAGGAATATTGAAGATGATGCACACCTACTTAACTGTAATTGGCTGGATTGGATCCGAGTGTGAAAAACGTGTAGGCTAAGGTTTTGTTATTATCTCAGTCTTGGCACATACTGGTTTTTAAGGAAGATTTATATATAAAGCCTTGTAAATTTCTTAAAGAGTTTTGCTGCTTTGCTATAACAGGATTAACTGATTGCTACATGTGGCCAGATTATCTCTTAATAAAAGGTGAACTCATTTAGACTTTAGCTCTTGCACAGTGGTCTTTAGCTGATGTTGAGAAGAACATGTCTTTCAAAATGTCCTTTTGTGTACTTGTGTTCTGTTTGCTTTAGAACAGACAATTCTTTGTAGGCTATGTTCACATACTGAAAAATAAGACTTAAAATGTTGGTTCTTCAAACATGCACCAAATTTGAATCAGTCTGTTTAACCCTGTCCTGGACATTATGATAAGATCTGACTTGATCCAGTTTCTTTTCTTCCCCAAGAGAACCCAGGGAGATATAAATTTTGATTCTAAAGTCCTAAAACACCTACATTCATTATGTCAACAAATCATCCTTCGTGGAGAATTATTCCATCAAGTTTAGAATCTTTTGTGGGGGTGGGTGGGGGGAATTAGGACAAACTTCAAAACCTGGAGGACTTTTGTGTTGTACTTTTTCAAATAGTCCCAATACACTAGGAAGATTTTGCCACCCTGGAAAAGTCTTCCCCAACAGAACACTACAAGACCTTAACCACAATTATTGAGTTTTTCTTACGAGAAAATTGTAAGGATCAAATTTGACATCTTCTACATGCCAAAACATAACTCTGTATGTAGAATTTAATAGCTTTATTTCTCTATCCAAGAAAACCAGTTTCACTGTTGCAGAAAACCTCTGAAATAAAATCTTTTTTCTCTCCTCATTAAGAAATACTTAGACTTGCCTTGCCTCTACCTAAAAGCGTATCCTTTTTGATGTCATTGTTTAGTTACAGGATTTCCTATCAGAACACTTAAAGGTTAAATTACAGGTAGTCCTCACTTAGCAACTGTCTTGGACTGTTTGCAGTTATGACAGTGATGAAAAAGTAACTTTGTGACAAGTACCCATATTTTATAACTTCTCAGGTCTGTAAAGCAAAGGAAAGTTGAAGTATGATCATAAGCACAGTTGTGTTTTCACTTATTGACTGCTTTGCTTAATGACTGAGTTGTTGGTCTCATTTGTGGTTGCTAAATGAGGACAGCCTGTAATGGAGTCAGTTAAAGGCTGCTTTGTAATTTCAAACACTGCCAAAAGATTAAAATACAAAGAGAATTCTGGACAGTATTATTAATTTGAGATCATTTTCTATTTCTGACATATTTTCAACAGCCAAAATGGAAGAGAAAAAAAATGTGAACTAGAACTTTTCATACGTTATTTAGTGAGATTTTCCTCCCCAGCTCTTTACATTTCTAAAACATCCACATATAAAATAATAATTGCAAAAATATAACTTCTTTTTGTTCTAGTGACAGTATTTTTCCCATTTGTCAAACCAGTTGTGTTCAGTAGAGTGAAACATATTTTTTTTAGAAATTCTTCTAAATTGTCTTATTATCACAGTGATCTTTTTTTTTCAAGTTGTCAATTTGTGTGGCATATATAAAAGCTAAAATTTGCTTGTTTAGTTCAGAGCTCTCAAGAGTTGGACAATGATGACACGAATACTCAAAATTTAAAATTCGGGATGACTATAAAACTCAAGCTGTCTGATACTTTAACTTCTAACTCAGTCTTACTATTTACCAGAAATGGTATGAAATACATTTACAAATGTACTCCTGAATTACTGTTTTTCAATTTTGTATCTGTCTCTGTGTAAATTTGGCTATTCAACAGCTGGCAATTTCTGTCTCTGAAGACAATTTCTGCTGCTGCTGCTGAGATTTCAGAATCATTAGGATCCTTTAAAGGGCTGTTTTGAGCATGTCAGGAAAGCTGTCAGTTTACATTAGTAAAGACATGCCATCTGCACAGTGGCTCATAGTTCCTGCTACTTGGAGTGTGATGTTTTCATAACTTCCAATAATTATGAGCTTGCTCAGGACTGCTTGATAAAGACTCTCTTGTCTTCCTCAACTTGCCATTGGTCATGGCGTGTGATCATAAGCCACTGCTTGTCAAATTTGAGTTTCTTTTTCTGTCTCTTCCTCTCCCTTGCCCTCCTGCCCTAAGTTCCTAGAGATTACATGTCATGAGATCTGGTGTGGGCTCAAAAGGACATAGTTTGCCATCATTCTGGAGCTGACTGCAAATAATGGCTAGATGACTTTTTCTCCTAAAATGTCTGGGAAGAGTAGAAAAGTTCCTTTCCAGATGACATTCTTCCCATCAGGAGAGAAGGAGTCAGATTCTGAACAGGAAGTCTTATTATTCTGCCCTCTATAATTGCTGACTGAATGTATAAAGGCAGAAAGATAACCCCACAAAGCAGCCATACAAAGTCTTTTTATTGGTTCATCAGGCATCATCAAGAAAACTCACAGTTACACCGAGATTCTTCTCAATGTCCAATTATCTGCATAGCTGTAATTTATGGTGTAAAAAGATGGTAATCTCTCATTTCCAAAACGAAGGAGCAAGGGATTGAGGCAACACCATGCTGCCAGGTTCCAGGCAAGAGTGGAGAAACTTCCCCCAACCCACCAAGGGTCAATTCAGTGACCAGTCAGGATTACAGATGTGGCCACATGACATGGACTACATTTCCCAGGATACCTTAACTACATTTGCCATGATGCATTCCCTTAAGGGGACAGCTCCCAATTCCTAACTAACTATCCCTCTTCCCATTAACTATATACTGGCTGGACAGCACACTGATTCTGAACTTAGGGGACTTAGACTCAGAACTTAGTTTCAGTCCCATCTCCATGACACTTTAAGAACAATCTGTCAGACAGGCTCGAAATAATTCTACAGCTCGATTCTCTCTAAAGGGTGTGCAGCCTTACTGGAACCTATAAAAGGCGAACCCTATAGAACAGGGGTGTGAAACTCATGCCCATGAGCCAATTCTGGCCCATGGGGTGCTCAAATCTGGTCTGTGGGGCTGGGCTGGAAATATCAAAAGGACTGGCCTGTGGTGGCCTCTGCCAGTCAAAATGAGCTGTGGGGGGGGGGTCACGGGTGGCCTACCCTGTGGCCAGTTTTTGGCCTCCCTGGTCTCCAGCAGCACTCTGCCAACCTCTGTGCGGTCCATTTTTGGCCAGGAGAGTGCTGCAGGAGGCCGTGGAGGCTGAAAACAAGGAGTGGCGGCACCCCATTTTGCTGGCAGGCAGAGGTGGTATTCAGCAGGTTCTGACCAGTTCTGGAGAATTGGTAATGGAAATTTTGCATAGTTCAGAAAACCGGCAAATACCACCTCTGACTGGAGATTTTATAGTGTCCTTCCCTTGCCCACCAAGCCACGGCCACAGAACCGGTAGTAAAAAAAATTGAATCCCACCACTGCCGGCAGGGTGCTGCAGGAGGCATCTGTCCTGTCTCGCACCCGCCTTCCCACCCCAGCCTGCAGAGGAGAACTGCAATGCTGATCCAGCCCTCAAAGAAATCCAGTTGAAAACCCCTGCTGTAGAATGTGATGTGAAGTGATTTCTAAGCCTTCTTATGCCTTAAGGCTTACATCTATTGAGATTCTCAGTCATCCAGGCCGTGATTGTCCCATTTTTCAAGAGGCAACTGGGCTTTGTTCTTTTTCTTTGGAGATGTTTTGCTTCTCATCCAAGAAGCTTCTTTAGCTCTGAGCTGAAGAAGCTTCTTGGATAAGAAGCAAAACGTCTTCAAAGAAAAATGAGAAAGTCCAATTGCCTCTTGAAAAAGCACTTTTGGGATGCCTTGAGGAATATTGTAAATTAAACTATTGCTTGAGTTGTATATGGTTTTTATGGGTTTTTTTTTTGTCTACCAACTACTTTAGCCTTATTTACTGACTGATTAAAAGAAATCAACAGGTTAAAATTTAACAAATGCATGCCAGCAACTTGGGTTTCCAGAGCTACAAAAAAAATGTCATTGACCATTATCTTTCCTGTCATAAAACCTTTATAGGCTGACATGAATCGATATCAGCTTCAAGCTCATAGGCTTCTCTGCTTCCAAGATGCCTTCAGATGCTTACATTACTGAGTTAGGTGTTTAGGATTTCCAGACAGAGCCGGAGGCCTCCAGATGGCAGTTGAAACAAGTTGCAGCTCTTCAGACAAAGCCTCATGTTATATCTACTGAATGTGTAAACTGAGATAATGTAAATGAGAGAACAGATCCTTTCCTAGCTGCATTTCAAGTTTTAGTGGCTTAGTCAATAATAAATATATCTGTTGGCTGCAAGGAGGTTGACAAGAAATTCTGCCTGGATCACTTTGATAGAATGAATTTGGAAGTGTTTGAAACAATAATAAAAAAAATAGACTAGGATTCTCATACTGATTTTAGCCTTTGGATTCAATTTATATTTATAGAAGGATGTTGTAATCATTGGTGGCCTGGTGGCTCAGCGGTTAAGTCGCTGGGTTTGTCGGCTGAAAAGCTGACATCGCAGGTTTGAAACCGAAGCGCCACATGACAGGGTAAGCTCCTGTCCTTGCCCCAGCTCTTGCCACCTTAGCAGTTTGAAAGCATGCAGATGGTAGTAGATAAATAGGTACCACTTTGGTAGGAAGATAACAGTGCTCTGTGACGTCATGCTGGCCACATGATCACTCTGTCTTCAGACAGTGCTGGTTCAATGGCCTTGAGACAAAGATGAGCACCACCCCATATAGTCAGCAATTAATATGACCCACAGGAAGTTTTTTTTTTTTTTCATTGTAGCCATTGTATGGAATTTTCTAGTACAGGGGTGTCAGATAAATCCATGTGCTTTATGCATCATGCGCAAGCCACACCCACTCTAGCTCTGCAAATGGGGAAAATGTCACGAAATGTCACATGTCAGCAACATGACACAGTGAGTTTGATACCAATGATCTAGTAAAATTAGATCAAACTATAGGAATATAATTGCACTTGCTATTGGGAGAACATATATTTAGGAAGGATTTGTGATTTGGATTGTTCGTGAACATTACAACGTAACCCAAGTAGTGAGAGTCCTTGATGGCAGTACAGAAATTACTTCTACAAATGACCGCATCATTTTGCCTCTTTTTTTAAAAAACAATTATTGCTTTTTAAGACAAATATAGACAAACAGAACATAAAAACATCAAGCCATCTTCCATATATATACATACAGTGTGTCAGTTGGTTTACAAATTGTTTTGTGCTTCCATTTCGTAGTCTTCAATTGCATTACATTGTATATATTCTCATATTTTCAATCAAATATAAATACATTATATCATTGTTAATTAATCATTTAACTATACTTTTATTCATTCATGTTTTACAAATAATCCATATTTACTTAATTTGTTTTATGACAGTTCATATTATCTCAATCCTACAATCATTTTGTCGATATAATAAGAAAAGAATACATCTTTATATATTTATTATTTTCTAAGAATCTACATATTTCATTACCATGTTTTATGTCTAACCATTGATAGAATAGATCCCAAATTTTATAAAATTGTTTATCATCTTGTTCTCTGATTTCAAATGTCAAGCTACTCATTTCAGCACACTTTCAATATTTTCTTAATGATTTCCTTCTGTAATGGTATTTCTCATTTTTCCAGTTTTTGGCAAATACAATCCTAGCCGCGTTTAATACATTTACAATAGAGGTATTTCAATTCTTTACTATTATTTTCAGGTAAAATTCCCAATAAAAATATCTCTGGTTTCAAGTCTATATGCTTTTTGTCATTTTTTCCAACCACATGTGGATTTTAGTCCAATAATTTTTGGCATTGCACAAGTCCACCCACATATGGTAATATGAGCCAGGTGTCTGATGACATTTCCACATTTTTTGGGTTATTCTTGAACATTCTTGCTATTTTTTGTTGGGGAAAATGCCACCTGTAAAACATACAAATTTTCTTTATATGCTGTTGACATTGTCATTTTATAATTTTGAGACCACAGTTTTTGCCATTTCTCTAGATCAATCCATATCCAAAATTCTTCCCCCAAGCAATCATAGTTTCTTTAATTTGTTCTTCTTCTAGTTTCTAATAAATGTCCATACAATTTTTAATCACCTTTTATCAGTACTCGTCAAAATCTTATCTAAGTCAGTCAATTTATCATAGAAACCTTCTGTTTTAGAATCTTTGCCATACCTTGAATGTATTTGCGCATATGAAAACTAATTCATCTTTATACCTTTTTCCTGTAATTTTTGCACAGATTTAAGTTCACCCTTTTCATTCAATATTTCACTATATCTAACTATTTGTTCCTTTTTATGTATTATAGGATAAGAAAATGCTTCAATAGTCGATAGCCAGACTGGAATTTTCAAATAACATCGCCTTTTAGTCTTCTCCCAGTTTAACCACAGAGACTCCCGTATATAATGTCTTCTAAAATACCGTATATAATGTCTTCTAAAATACCATTAAAAAGCATGCCACCCCAACAACAGATCATGTCCTTCTAATGTCAGCAATCTAGTATTTTTTAATGTTATCCATTCCTTAACCCACATCAAAAACACCTGACCTACTGCACTCCTGTCTTTCTGGATATTAGTTATTGAATGTAGCGTTGCAAAGATTGGCTGGTTTCTCTAAAAGGGAAAAATTGAAAGAGTTTCTGTGTCTGAATGCCCTGGGATGATCATAACCTAGCTGCTAAATTTCATTTTCTGCTAAAGCCTTTGCTCTGTTATTGTTGTTTTTTTTAGTACTTCTGACATTTTTATTTCTGTTTTGTAACAGTATTGATCAGATGAATCTGTTTCTATCATGTGAGGAAAAATGAGAAATCATCGCTGGACTGACCATAAAGGAAACACAGTCATTTAATTATTTAATTTCCATGAGATGCTGATATTTTCATTCTGTCTCGTATCCCAGAGATGTCCTAAATCCTAATTTGAGAATTTACTTTACATGTTTTATTTGCTTCATATCACATGGATGTTTATCTGTGAGCCTGTTGGCATTTAAATGGGATTCAATTGTCATAAAGTAGTGGTTTCATGACTGCAGAGATAGACCATTTCAAAGCCTTTGAACTACATAATAATTATAGGGAGCCCTGCTTTTCAAGAAACAACGCAATGCCCAGAACTTGATTATATATGATCATATAAAACTTAGATTCTTATTAGAAGATTATAAAAATTGAGAGTAGTTGGTACTCATATAAACTCCAACAGTAACTTAACATAAATTTTACCATGGGGATCATTCAGTGTAGCTGTAATTTCTGACACTTAACCACATAGTTGTAGTTTTTATGGATTGCTTCCTTAAACATTTATGGGATAGCTCTATTCCCAAGTAAGAATTGGTCTGCTGATCATGCCAAGTTCACCAGCAAATGGCAGCTGTCAGTTCCCTGACAACCTGGCAACACCAACTTTCTGGAAGCCTTTGTTTTTTATTTATTTAATGATGGCATGGAATAATTAATATCTGTCTCTTCAAGGTGAATCCCTCCAGAATCTCATTAATTTGCTACTGTAGGAAAGGGCCCATGAGATAGTCTTTGCCAATAATGCTCTACCCTCCCTAAAAAGCACTAAACTGGATACTGTGCATTTTATTGTGTATTTAGTTTTTAACAAAAATGTTTGTTGTATGTAACAGAACTATAGTAACCAATTTTTTAGCCAATTTTAAAACACCATAGTGGGATTTTTGCTTCAATTGAAGCCTGGAAGGGTTGTGATTGTTGCCAAATGGTGAGTAGTATTTTTTTAAAAAAAATAATAAATAAATGTAATTTTTTAAAATTAAAATTTATTTATTTTAAATCAAAAAAAAAAAATAGGTAGCAATTGGCTGTGCTGTTTGAAGCATGGCAGATTAATCTCTACAGCCTTAGTTTCATCCAGAAAAAGCAATCATTGTAGGCTTCCGGTTTTTGCAATGCAGCCAGCCTTATTTGCAAGCATATTTTGCTAGTTGCAGATATGACTTTTGGTGGGGGATTTGCTGCAGTTGAAATCATTTTATCCTTTCATCTGAAAATTAGCTTCTTTAAGTAGATGCATGAGCAACAGAAACCCTTTTGAAGCATCTGTTGTAGATACCTGCAGTTGAGGAGAAAAGCCATGTTTGCTGTCATGTCCCTCATGCTTGAGACCTTTAAATATTTAGTACGAAAGTTGGAAGAGAATCTACATACAGTAAACTGAGTATATTTAGAAGCATCCCTATGAATAGAAAACCTATGAATAGAAAAAGTAGTATAACTTGGAGAACCTTTGATCAAGGTTTAATGAACATCCTTTCAGGCATCCAAACTAATTGTACGTATAAAGACCAGGAGAGAGATAGAGATGAATATAACCCCCAAGAAGGGACTTCGATGATGGAATAGAAAGATTTCTGAATTGCTAATTTAGTCAAATATAATCCATTGAGCACTTTCTTGTAGGGGAAAAGGGATAAAAGTGATGGGGAAGTTAGACAGAAAAGAAGTAGCTGACAGGGTAAAAAGGGAAAAGAGATCATCAGTGTATCTAAAAGATTTTGGTCTCTCTTGTGAAAAATAATGGCCTTTCATTCTCTGCATTAGCATGGTGTAAAGTGGAACATCTCATACTGTACGTTAATTTTTCTTGCAATGTTATAGTTAAGTAAACTTTAATTGTTTGCAATCATCTGGTCCTCTGTGCAAATGAAGAATAGAATAATCTTCCTCCCACAGTGTCAAATAGATGACAGAGTCCGAAAAGGAACTTATTTGGAGATGAGATGATCTCACTTTACACTTTGGGGTATCGCTGCAGAGATTTTAAGATTTGTTTAGTTCTCAGTATAGGTGGTGACAGGGCTGAGCCCAAGGGAGGAGTCAAGTTTCAAGTTCCTGCTCATTCACAAGAGATCTGAGTCCATCCAACCTTGAATTCCATTGACTCTTATCTGCCACCAGTTTGCTTTGACCATTAGTAGTTCAGATTCGGAGCTCAAGCCTGCAATAAATCTTTTTATACCCATTTAAACTGTTTATACCCATTTGGACCTTCTGATTTCTCTGGCACTTAACAATTAGATGAACCAGGTTTTGATATTGGTTCTTACATGGATGGTTCTTCAGCTCCAAAATCTACATTCAGTGATGGGTTTGGGATCACACCTACTCAGGCTACTTGTTTGGATCTCCCACTGTTCTCAAATCTTAAAAAAGATGGAGAAGCCCCTTCCTTCTCATGGAGCTGCTCCTCTTGATTCATCAGCAATGCACCGTCTGAAGTGCAGCTGCTTTGCACAGCACAGCAGATTGCCGCGGGTCAACTGTTGAAGCTACAGGGATTGCAGGAGGTGACAAGGAAAGCCTCTGCATATGTGCAAAGTGTGCATTTGGTGCACACGCACGCAAAATGTGTGTGCATGTGCAAAGCGTGCCCACCAAGCTACGCCCACCGAACCAGTGGTAAACCTCTTTGAAACCCACCACTGCTAAAAAGCATACATGAAGGTGAAATATTGATTACTTTTAATGGAATGATTAAAAAAAATGACAAGCCATTAGGAGTTTTACCTTTAATTCCTACCTGTAAATCTTGATAGTAAAATAGTTTCTTGGACAATATTTTTAATAAAATGAGCAAAGTGTTTAGATTGTCAGCTGTGAGAGAAATGAGTCTTTGCAGTTCCTTACTTGTTTGAGTTATAAATGGGAAGAAGGCCTGAATGTATGCATTTTATTAATATTATTAATTTATTACTAATAAATAAGTAATATATTATTAATTTGTTAAGAGTATTAATATTTAAAAGATTGCATTCCAATCTGTTTAAATTCAAAAGAGGAAACAAACTTCTTGTAAACATTTCCTGCCCAGACTAGTGCCAGGTTCACTCAGGATTTTTCATGCTTACAGTGACACCTGCAGTATATCATAAAAGCTTCCTCAGCTGGAAGTTGGAATGGATTTCCCTCACGACTCTTTTTGCGTGTGTGTGTGTGTGTGTGTGTGTGTGTGGTCAGATCTCTGATTGAGAAACACTCGGTACTCACTTAAAACATGCTGCACTAATGAGAATATTGAGCATTGGTGAAAGTGTTTTACATACTGTTCAGAGTTATTTCACAGATTTGTATTTGGACTTACTACTGCAGTTACACAATTACCTCAAACCCAGTGAAATTGGCCACAGATGATGCAGTGTGATGCATTTCAGGTTAAGACTGGCTGCACCCCTGCCTTGTAGGACTCTTAGCTCCATCTCTTCTCTGCCCAATTTTTCCATTGATTTCCTTTTGTTTACAACTTTTAGGTAGCACCCCATGAACACTTCCCTTTCTTTTCAGTAAAAAGAATTTATTCCTTCAATAAACATTTGAGTTTTATTATAGATAGTCCTCATCTACACTTTAAATGAAGTGTAGATGAGGACTACCTGCAATAAAAATCAAATGTTTATTGAAGGAATAAATTCTTTTTACTGAAAAGAAAGGGAGGTGCTCATCAACACTTCATTTAATGACTGTTGAAAGATATTATGGCCCTCAAAAAAGTAACTTACAACCGTTTCTCACACTAATGACCATTGCAGCACCCCCCTAGTCACACGATTAAAATTCAGACGTTTGTCAACTTACTCATACATAAACAACAGTTGCAGTGTCCTGGAGTCATGCAATCTCCTTTTGTGATTTTCTGACAAGCAAAGTCAAGGGGGAAGACAGATTCACTTAACTATGTTACTAACATACTAACTGCAGTGATTCACTTAACAGCTGTGACAAGAAAGGTCACAAAATGCAGCAAAATTCACTTAACGATTGCCTCAGCAGCAAAAAGTTTTGGACTCAGTTATGATCGTAGGTTGAGGACAAGGACTACCTGTATTAGTGATTTGCTGAGAGGTGTTTTGTAATATGGTCATTGTTTGTAAACCAGCCAGAATCACTGAGAGTGAGTCGGGCAGCTATATATGCTCTTAGTTATCATATTCAGGAAGAACTATAATTTTCCCTTAATATTCCTTTTCTACTCCATCATCCATAATACAACCAAGTTGTGTTAGTAGTTATTTTCTCATGTTAATTTACAACCTGACAATTTGGCTACTGCATGAGAGATTTTATGGGAGGCAAACTTTGTCCAACCTGCCACACGTGCCATTTATTGTAACACAGGCTTGATCTTTTCCCTTTTATGTTCAGCTAGGGTATGCGTGATTTGTTAGCGGGCAATAATATTCACTTAGAGTGGCATCTGCTTCTGTAATGGAGCACAATATGTCTATGGAGTGAGTGCAGTTTCTTTATTGGTTGTATGATGACCCGTAGTCTCTCAAAATAACCCAAAACCCAAAACTTATATTAAAGTCCGGTAAGGCCTTCAACTTAACTTCACTGTTTAAAGTTTAAAGTCACAAAAGTAAATAATGAGGCAAAAAGAAAACCAAAACAAACTTCATTGACAAGAATTCCAAAGCAAGCCAAGATAATTAATCATACATTCCAGGAAGATAACCGAGGAGAGTCCATGGGAAGAACACCAGCAAAGATAAGCCTCTTTCAAAGAAAAACACTAAACTTTGACTCCAGCAATTCTGACTACGCAATTACAAACTTATATACATAGCCCCCAGCTGCATGCCACGAGGAGGATCATAGTAATCTCTTCCTGAGTAGACCTCGCTTTTCCCTGATCCTCTCCTCCCTGCATGACCTAGGATGGATAGGGGATAGGCCTGGATCCTCCTCTGATTGCTCAGCCGGCCTCTGCCCTTCTCTACCACCTCTGGAGCCACACTCCCACTCCCTATTGGCTGTTGTTCCTCTTACTCAGAGTCAGTCTCCACCAGGGGCATGACAGGTTGATTGAGTTAATAGAAACATCAGTTGTAGCTCCAGCTTTTATTCCTTGTACTCCATTAGATTGTTTATCCTTTAGAATGACATATGATGTTGAGTAAAGGCAGGGAAGCACAAATATAACATCACATGGCACAGTTCATTATGATATAAACATTATAGTATAGGAAAGTTCTAGGGGACTTTGATGCTCCATAGCTTTTTGGAGCTCTCACAATAATTTGATGCAGTATTAATGCCAAGAATAGAGCCCTCTACTTGGTCTACTTCCCAATATACAGCTGTTCCTCTTCCTCCTCCTCTTTTTCTTGAAGAGAGAAACTTAGGGAAAAAAATACAGTGGAGAATGGGATACAAGCTCCATTTTAAGTTAACTTTGAAATCAGCCAGGCTTAGAGCTTAGCATTAGTACTAAAGGCCACACACACCAGTCCAAGAACCTTACAAATTCAGTCTGTTTCAGATTCTGAGTTCTAGGATGACTTGTTTAGAAATTTAGAATTTATGTTCAAAATAACATTCAAACATACTCTTCCCATTTTCTCAGTGGAATGGAACAACTTGCTACAGCCAACTTGCCATGGGGCAACTCATGGCAGGACAATTCAACAATTCAGTTGAATTATTTAAAATAATTAAAATATTATTTTAATTTTTGTCATTCACATTTCATTTTGTCCCTCCTGTGGCATCCTTCCTTTTATGATCTATTCTGACATTTCTTTGATATTAGTGTAACTCTTATCCTGTAGTTTAGCATTAGCAAGATAACAACCTTCCTCTAGCTGATCTATGGATGTATGTTAAAGTTGACCTGTTTTTTCTCTTAGTTCTGTACTTATTGAAATATATTTCTGGAAACCAGTTTTAAAGTGAGGTCTATTTTATCTCAAATCCAGATAGAATGCTAGGAAGTCTTGCTTTGCATCCATTGGAGTTAATAGTTAATAAGCATAGAAATTAACCGTTAAATTTTAGAAAGCTGTTGGTTTTATTTTGTATTGAATGCTTTTGACATCAATTTATCCAGAAAATGTCCTATAAAAATGCCCATGACTTCTGTGCTTATTAATTATAATGGCTCCTTAAATATCAACCATTTTTGAACTGGAGAAATATTTGAGTATTTCTTATAACAAACCTCCATTGGATGAAACATTATTAAAATAATTTGATTCAATCAGGACATCCCAAAGATTGTGAACCCAGAGCAGGTATTTAAGATAAGTGGTATTTAAGGTTATTTAAGAGATAGCTGGGCAACATTTTATCTGCAGATTTGTATTTCAGTTTTTAGAAATTATGTAGCAGAGATTCTATTTGAAAATTAAGATTAGCAAAAATGAAATAAATTGAATGCTGAACGAGGGTACTACTATTCCCTGAAAATGCTAGATGAGAGTAATGCTCAGGTAGATGGCAGGCATTTGTTGCATAAAATCTGGAAAGTTTGCCCATCTGTTTTGTGCAATCATATTCTGGGGGAATTCTTCCTCCAGCCTGTGGTCATTAAGGATATGTTCAGGTTATGCACTTTGTGAAGGGCTTCAAAAGCATCTGAGAGTCAGACGTAG
The DNA here is from genome assembly GCA_004320025.1 of Laticauda laticaudata. Taxonomy (NCBI): domain Eukaryota; kingdom Metazoa; phylum Chordata; class Lepidosauria; order Squamata; family Elapidae; genus Laticauda; species Laticauda laticaudata. The sequence goes on along the minus strand of BHFT01000730.1, from coordinate 80,361 downwards.
CACATCTAAGGAAGCGCAAAGCATCTGAGTGAAGAATTCCACTTTTCTTCCTCTTCTTGGTGCTTGGCACAAACCATTTCCATGACAAAAGAGGATTATTGACTTTCATAGCCATTGCTGCCTTTGATTCAAGGATCGCTTTGATTTCAGGGCCGCAGCCTTTGCTTACAAGACCCAGAGCCCGCTCTCCTGTGTGTGTCAGGTGAAGAGGAAGGCAATGAAGAAGTGGTCAATTGTTGCAAGTATTCCCAGTGTGAGGGTCTTGAGTGATGTGGCAGGTTGAAACGAAGCCTGGGACAATGAAAGACAATTGAGCGGTCCTCCTGAATCCGGGAAGATGTTCAAGCTTCGGCTATAATTCACGGAGCTGAATGCCTCTCCAAACTGAGAACTGAAAACAAATGCACACACATGCTTGTGCAGAGTGAGTGAGAGAGAAGATGAGGCAAAGGGATGGAACAGATGTGGGAGCCTTTGTTGAGAGGCCTCGGAGGCTAGCGGGGTGGCGATAGGCTAATTTGAGGCGCATAATGCTAGGTCCCTTTCATATGTAGAACAGCACTTTGATCCAGCCTGGATGAAAGTGATGGAAAGTGGAGAGGATGGCTGGGGGTCTTTTGTCTTTGACAAAACAGGCATCTGCCGGACTCTAACACCCCTCCCTTCTCTCCATGCAGCCTCTCTAGCAGGCTGATCCAACAATGCTGGTAAAAGGGACGTGTCTCTTTCTTATTCTTCCATTCCCTGGCCAAAACCCCTGAAAAAATCCTAGCCAGAAAAAAAAAATCCAAAAAAGAAGGCCAAGCAGTATCTTGACTACAAAACTTAATCATTTATTTTTCCACCGTACTGACATTTTCTCTGTTGTCAGCAAGGTCCAATACAGTTGTTACATTTGTTCTCTTGGTACATCCTTTCAAGAGAGATTTTGAAGTTGGCATGAATTTATGTTCGCAAGGGAGGGGAGTATCACTCGTGGAGAATGTGTGTGTGTGTGTGTGAGAGAGAGAGAGAGAGCTACTTGTGGCTCATAGAAAAGGTTTTTGAATACCAGCACGCTGCCCAGGATAAGGGAGCAAAAATATACAGTCCATTCAGCATACTTTGGTTCAGGATAAAGATAAAAGTAACAATGAATCCATACTTTGGTTAAACAACAAATACTTCGGTCTTATCCTGTGCAGTGGATCGGCATTCAAAACTTTTTCTTTTTTTCTGTTTATAAGTGTCAATTCCAACTTCGGAGATGCTGCATCAAAATTTAGTTTGGGAGGAGATGGGCTTTTCCTAATATTGAAATTGGTGGGATTTCTTGTTTAGAGGGGAAAAAAAAACATTGAAATTGGTGTGTGGTTATTTGTTTGTTTTGGACTAGCAAGTATATAGTATGTCTGAGGTGGCCTACCCCTGGGCATCGTACAGTGATTGGGGTAACCTACCCTTGAATATTTCTTTCCCTTGGGTTTATGTTTGCTGTTGAAATTCTATTCAGAAGGATTGAAGATTCAGGCTTAAACCAAAAGGGAAGTTGCAGAGCCAGATAAGAAGTTGTACATGTCTGTGGAGATTCTCAGTCATCCAGGTCATGGTTGTCCCAAAGATGCTTTTTTGAAGCACTGAAGAATCTCCTTGGATGAGAAGTGAAACGTCTTCAAAGCAAAAACAGAAAGTCCAGTTGCCTCTTGAAAAAAAGCACCTTTGGGAAGAAGTACAGTTAAGAGACAGATTTTCACTGCTCCCCTGGAAACCTCATGTTATAAAATAAAATTTAAAAAATCTGGCCTGGGGGTTTAAGGAGCTTGGTTTCTCAATTTGTGATTGTGCTCTTTTGCGCAAATTCAAGAAATGTTCATGTATCCTGGTATGCCTTGTTTTCAAAGTTGGAAATATTGCAAGAATGTCCCTTTTGCTAGATTGTGGTACAGAGTCCTTGTTTAGTGTCTGCCTTGTTTAGCGTCTGTCAGTTTAATGACTGTTCACAGCTATGCTAGTGATGAAAAAGTAACTTTACGACCAGTTGGTGCATTTACAACCTTTGCAAGCATGTAATGCAAAGGAAAGCAGCAATAAATTCCTAAGTGCAGTTTCAATTAGCAACTGTTTCACTTAACAACTGAGTTGCCAGTCCTAATTGTGATTGCTAAATGAGCATCAGCTCTAACCAGAAATAGCTGCTTCTGTGTTTGATTGTGTAGCAGTTGCCTCTAAACCTTCAAAAAAAATATTTTTAGGAATGTATCATTTGTGTGTACAGGAGTCCTTGACTTACAACAGTTTTTTTAGTGACCATTCAAGATTACAACAGCACTGAAAATAATGATTTATTCAGCCATTTGGCAACTGACTCATATTTATGACGGTTGCAGTGTCCCGGGGTCATGTGATCACCTTTCGCGACCTTCTGACAAGCAAAGTCAATGGGGAAGCCCGATTTACTTAACAACCAGGTTACTAACTTATCAACTGCAGTGAATCACTTAACAACTAAGGCAAGAAAGGTCACAAAATGGGATAAAACTCATTGTCTCAATAACAAATTTTGAGCTCAGTGGTAGAACATAAGTTGATATTACCTGTATATTACCACATTTCTGCATTTGTTTTGAGTTTTGTACAGAAATTATGTATTATGTTAGAAGAACAGACTTTGTTTCATGCCAGTTCACTCTAGTGAAATCTTAGTATTGTCTCTGACAGCTATGTAGTGTCTATTTTATACACCAAGATTTGCATATTGACATATATAAAGCTTATTATAAAAGTAGGTTGTTATAGATTTCAGTGTGACAAAATGTAATTAATCAAATCAGGTCAAATCATACAAACTAGAAGGTTCTGGCCTAGAAACCAGGAGACTGTGAATTTTAGGCCTCCCTTATGCATGAAAGCTAGCTGTCTGTCTTTGGGTCAGTCATTCTCTTTTAACACAACCCACCTCACAAAGTTGTTGTTGTGGGGAAAATAGGAGGAAGCAGTATTAGGTAAACTTGTTGCCTTGAATTGCCAAAATACATTTTTAACGAGGTAGAATAAAAATCCCATCATTATGATTATTGTCATGTTCTCTAGTAAGACATTATCTTGACTCCCACTGAGACACTAACTTGACATGGTTGTGGTGTTTATGTGCTCTGAGGAAGATGAGAACTATGACAGGTTCAACCATACTGAACAGATCTCATCAGAGGAACCAGCTGAAGAGTGTCTCTGCCATAAAGAATATGGTGAGACGTAATTTACATAAAGCCATATTGGGTCAGTCCTTGCTTAAGTCATCATTCAGTAGGTGTTGGAATTCCTGGACATTTAATTTGACTGAGCAGCCAGGGCTAACAGCTGTATTACTCCTGCAAGAAAATATTTTTACCCATTGCAAATACACAAAAATTGAAAACAAAGAAATAATGATCTGTTATTACAAATCAGGTCCAACAAGAAGAGGATATCCAAAAAGGATGGACTGATTCTGGAAAGAACAACAGATCAGCAATAACAAAACAGAGACTAACAGAAGAACATCAAACTGGAATACAAAATAAAGTGTTCACAGAAACAGAATTGGAAGAACTGCAAAGGTCTACCCAGAGCAAAGAAATTGAAGCCTTCCCAGAAGTACTTCAGACTATAGCGGCAAACCAGCTGGCAGTAGTCTGTAGAGATTCTGTTATCCATGACCTGGATGACTGAAAATCTCTACAGACTCTTAGCCATATAATTTGGAATGAACATCCTTTGAATGGTGTGGGAGTAGGAATGAATTTCTAGAGGGAAAAATTGCAGACTACGGAACCAGGAGCACTAGTCAGGTGATCCTGAGGACACAGATAAACCTCCAACTGCTATAATAATCCTTTAAAAGGATGCAAATGACCGGCTGTCTGCAAGGAATATAAATCCTTCCATTCTCCACCATCTTGTCAGAGCTGAAGAAGCTTCTTGGATGAGAAGCAAAATGTCTTCCCCCCCCCAAAAAAAAACCCAAGAAAGTCCAGTTGCCTCTTGAAAAAGCACTTTTGTGACAGCTGTCAGTAGATGAAGCCAGCACAGATATTGAATTGTTTTCATTCCAAATCAGGCATCTTCTCCTTTGCCTTCTGCTCAGAATGAACAAAGCCCTCTAACTAAAGAAAAAGAAGAATAGAAACAAAGAATAACTGACATCTAGAATAGTATAAAAACAACTGAATACGTTGCCTTGCATTGAAGCTTATTCCAAGCTAGCACCAGTATTTAAAATATGCCAATACTGTAACATCAAATAGAAGCAAACCCAAACACAGTGGAAGAAGTATCATTGAGGCAATTCATACCAGGGCAATTCCAGTCATTATATATGTAGCTGGAACAGTGAAGTGGACACGAGCAGAACTAAAAGCCCCTGATAGGAAGACTAGAAAAACAGTAACAATTAATCATGCCCATCAGCAATGTTGACGGACTACTTTCCAAGCAAAATAAGTGGCCATGAAATGATGCAAGTACACCAGATAGTTGAAGAAGAAAAAAGGGGATTGGACAAATATCGGAGAATAATGAAGAAGATGCACTGAAGATGCTAGTCTATCAGGAAGACTTACTGAGTACTAGAGAGACCAAACTGACCTAAAGTCCAAATGAAGAGTAATATGATATGGCAAAGTAAAGTATTACATGGCCACTACATTAAAAAAGCAATAATAACAAGACCCAGCAATGACAAACAATGGGAAAATTGAAGAAAGAAATAGAGGGCTAATTCTGGCTATACAAGATACAAGCCTTAAGAACTGAAAGCCTGAATAGAATAGACAGTAACAGACAACAAGTGCTGCCTTTCCAAAGAAGCAGGAGAACAGTGGACCACCTTGTTAGTTGCTGCAAGAAGATCACACAGACGGACTACAAGCAATGGCACGACAAATGGTGCATTGGAAGATCTACAAGAAATACCATTTAACTGCAAGAAAGATTGATGGAGCCAGAAAATAGACAGATTAATAAAAAAACGAGGAAGCTGAAGTGTTCTGGGACTTTAGAATTCACACAGGCAAACGCCTGTCACACAAAGACTTAACAATTGTTAATAACAAAGACAAAAAAGTCTGGATAGTGAATGTGATAATACCTGGAGTCAGTGGAATAGAAGAGAAAGAACAGGAGGAAATTACAAAATACAAAGATCTGCAGGTAGAAGAAGAATGACTGTAGAAAAAGAAACAAAGATAATACCAATAGTAATAGGCCTGTTGGGTTAAATACTAAAAACATCTGGAGCACTACTTGAACACCTTTGGCACTGACAAAATCTCCACCAATCAATTGCAAAAGATAGCTTTACCTGTAACAGCTTACATCCTGCAACGATCTTTTTAACATCATCAAACAACATCTGCCTATGCCAGGTCCTTGAGCAGGACTTTCAGAGGTGGATAAAAATGCCAAATCCAATTTAAACATCTGGCTGATTGTGCAACCAACCACAATCAATTCCCTTAGTGAATGTCATTTAAAAGAAATCCTGGATGAAACATACTTGGGCTTAGAGAAGAGTTCTTTAAATTCACCTATGTACAGTATTTATGAATATGGAATCAATTAGTTAAAATATCTCTCTTTGAATTTTATGTTGCAGATCGAAGTTCAAATGCAAGGCCCATGGATCGAATTTGGCCTGCAGGGTGCTTAGATCTGGCCCACAGGGCTGCCCTGGAAACAGCAATGACCAGGTCTGCAGCGCCTCGCTGGCAGAGGGCTGCAGGTGGCAGTCGCAGCTGAAAACTGATCTGGAGACAATGGATCCCTCCAATCCCGCCTGGGCCACCACAAGTGCTCCAGATACGAGTGACGTCAAGCTGGCCACACCTAATCCAGCCACACCACCTGACACCCCCCTGAAGTCAAACACAACCCTGATGCGGCCCTCAATGAAATCGAGTTTGACACCCCTGCTATAGATGTAGAAGAACTTCGATGGTCAACATTATCTTTGTTTTCAGTTAAGCAATTTCCCAGTTACATTTTCCTTCAGTCTTTCCACTCCAAACTATAGAATGTTAGTAACAGTGAGATAATCATCATCACGATGGAAGGGAATCACAGTTATGGTCTTTCCAATAATTATATCCAATTAGGATAGTGGTGGTAATTCTGCTGCTGGTGGTGAGGAGAAGAAGACAATCTTTCTTCCTATGAACTCTTCCCAGTGAAATATTGCAAAGTTGCTGCATTGGAGAGCACCTGTTGGGATGCACATAAAAGATATTGAATTCAAAACATTTTGAAAACTTCTTTCCATTTGAAATGGCTCCTTTTTGAGGTTGAAACAGTTGTTTCTCATCTGAAATGGCTGTTTTGACCATTTGTAAATCCACACACACATACCTCCAAACAGTTATATCTGAAGCTCCGAACACTTCCTGAATGATGGAAATCACCCATTTTGAATGTGAAACAGCTGCTTTGCATTCAAAGAGGGGTATTTTGAGTTCCAAATGGGGAAAAAAGACTTTGTACACCACTATTATGTTCTAATCAGCAGAGCAAAGAGCAGTTTTGGAAGAGGGCATTTTAATTGGATACACGAGTGAGTGGTGTGTGTGGGGGGGAGAGAATTATCCTCTTTCCTTTTTACTGTTTAAGTGGGAGGAAGCCATGCCAGAGATCTAAAAACAGAAGTCTCCGTTCCGCCTTGTCCTTAGAGCTAAACTCGATATGATCTAAGTGTTACGCTTCCCAAACAAGATTTAGTTTTGCAACTGTATGCTGAACCAGAAGTAACATAATGCAGAAGTTACCAGTGCATAATCTCTGCTGAGACCACTGGTCTGCTTATAAATTTTAAAGCAAGGTCCCCCAAAGTGGTAGTTATTGGTCCCTGGCATCAAAAGGAGTCAATGTTGTTATTCTTAGTAGTGGTAGTCCAATTAAACTATTAAATAATTTTCATATGGTAAGCATCTGGAGGTCAATGAACAATCTGAAATTTTGTGAGGTCAATGAGCTGAAGAGTTTGGGGAGCCTCTGAACTGAAGGATGTATCAATTTCACCTTAAATCAGAGCCAACCTTTGTAAAGCATGTCTTAAATTACCGTCGAACATCTTTAAGGAACTGAAGGAATATAAATCCTTCTATCCTCCGCCATTCAGTCAGAGCTGAAGAAGCTTCTTGGATGAGAAGTGAAACGTCTTCAGGGAAAACACAAAGTCCAGTTGCCTTTTGAAAAAGCACTGGGTGACTGAGAAGCTCCCTCGACAGATTTTTAAGAAACATCTCTGGCTTAGAACTTGAACACTCTGGTGAATAGTAAACTGTGAACCCTGATTGTCCTGTTTAGATCTCTGGACAACCTTAACTAAAACCCTGGGCTGCAATAGACCGGGTAATGCCGAGTTACTTTTTGCAATGTTTACCTAAACCATGGTTGAGATCATTCCCATGAAATGCTTTGGACGATTGGAACATTACAGAAGTGCTAGCCAGTAGGATATCTGGAAAGGAAATACTGAAAAGGGAACTTGGGACAAGTGCTTGCCACATGCCATTTATTTTGGGTGCCCACTTTGAGATAAGCTTGCATTTTTCTCCACGCTTTCCTCCCCCGCACCTTTGCCACTGAACAAAAGCACTTCCATGTGAAGAGAGCACCTTCAAATTCACAAGCTCTGGAATTTTTTTCCCCCTTGTTATGAAAGCCTCGGGACTTGCGGGTCACTTGACTATGTACTGAAGATAAACCTTTCACAAAGGGCGCCCTGTTTGAAGCTGCACCTGCTATTGCAATCTCTGAATGCGATAACACTTGCTAGAAAAATTGTTATTGGAGAGCTGTGAGGTTGGACTTAAGAGAGACTATAAGCTTGTGAGGGGGCCCATAAAGTTCCCACTCTTTACAGAATGTAAAAGAATATTGGTTGCAATTTTAATTGCAACTTTATTAATACACTAGGTGAATCGTATTTAAGTTTATGTCCTCGTGAAGCCATAGGAAAATTATATTTCGGTAATTTTTTTTTTTTTTTGGTCACGCTTTGAACTTCAGAGAATTCCACTATTACTGCAAAAGGGTTTTGTTATGTTAGAAGAACTAAGGGGGTTTTCTACTTTAAAAAAAATACCACAATGTTTGATCTAGGAATTCTAACTTAATTTTCCTCAGACAAACCAGAGCTGAATGCCATGTTTTATACAGGCCTTTTTTTCCTTTTTTTTAAAAGAAATATAATTCAGGGATGTCAGGTCATAAGCAGTGGTGAGATTCAAAATTTTTTACTACCAGTTTGTGGGCGTGGCTTGGTGGGCATGGCAGGGGAAAGATACTATAAAATCTCCATTCGCATTCCACTCCAGGGGAAGGATACTGTAAAATCTCCATTCCCTCCCCACCCCACTAACCTGCTTTCCAGCTCTGTTCTCCTGTGCAGGGCAACGAAAGAAGACCCAGCCAATCAGCTGGGACTTGAGAAGCAGAGAATAGATGGGGTGGGGCCAGTCAGAGGTGCTATTCTAAACTACTTAAAAGTTCCGCTACCAGTTCCCCAAACTGCTCAAAATTTCTACTACCGGTTCTCCAGAACTGATCAGAACCTGCTGAATCCCACCTCTGGTCATAAGTTATTACATACTTCACATTACATACAGATAGTCTTTGACTTACAATGGAATTTGGGATCAGAATTTCCATTCTTAAGCAAAGCCATTGTTCCCTGAGCCACAGCTGCTTGTATCATTATTGGTTTGGCCATGATTGTTAAGTGAACATCTGAAGTTAAGTAAATCCCATAATCATTAAGCAAATCCAAATTCCTCCATTGACTTTTCTTGTTGGAAGTTGGCTGGGTTAAAGTGGGTGATCATATGATCCCAGAAGGCTGCGACCATTCTAAATTCTGTCCATGCCAATTGGGCGGTGTCCAACTTTTGATCATGTGACTGTAGGGAGGCTGCAAAGGTTGCGCGAGGATTGGTCGGTCATCAGTCACTTGCTCAGTGCCATTGTAACTTCGAATGACCACTAAACAAATAGTTGTAAGTGGACCTGTACATACGCTACCTGTACATACGCACAGACATGCATACATTCACACAGCAAAGTCTTAAAAGGATACTCAGCTTTGATTGAAATGCCCTTCAAGGCTGCCTTGTGTGACGACTCATTAAAATGGCTCTTTTTGATACATTTTACTGATTTTCCATTATGCGCACAGAACTCAGTCCTTCTAGTACTTCTTCAAAGATAAGGATCATAGATTGGAAGCACTGAGTTGGTTCTTAATTTTTGTTTTTTTGAATCAAGGGATTTTGGTGAAATGTATAAATTTCTTCATTGATTTGGCTTCTGAAGAGGATTTCCTGCTGAATGGAGCAGTGAAATTCCTTTCCATTGTAAGCCAGAAATGCTGTAGCCTGTAAACATGATTCTTATGTAAAAGGCTAGGTCACACTGGCTGACGGATGCAAAACGTATGCAAAAAGGACAGAGCGGACGAGCAAAATTTTGGGGGTGGCTCCATCCGATGTCATCCGCTCCAAAAAGTGCCCCAAACTTGCATAAACAGAACAGAAACAACGGAAAAGGAACGGACAGGGGTAGTACGTAGCCGAGGATGGTAAGCGATGTCATAGGAAGCCTAGGATGGAAGCGGATGAAGCTGATGACACATCTACAGGCTTCCGGGGAGAGAATAGCCGAAGTGACGCATTAGCAGAAGGAGCGGATGACGTGGATGCCTATAGGATGCATAGTGGATGCGTTTAGCGAAGGCGTAGGCAGATGCAAAGCATTCACTGCGGCATGCGGGGAGGATGAACTGCGTCAGCTCCGCGATATAAAAGGTGCAGCTCGCAAGCAGTCACCATTCAGAGGAAAAGACCTGCTGCCAGAGACATCTTGAAAGAACACCATAGTTCGTCAGTCAGGGAAGAAGAGGCAAAGCCTGTGCCTACTCCTGCAGCCCTGCAAGGAAGGAGAGAACCACCCATCCCACCCCTGGCACTGACTCTGAAAGCTGCTGGTGCTCTGCTGTTCTGCTTGCTTGGTGTTGCTGCTGCTGGTGCTGCTGCTACTGCTACTGCTGCTGCTGTGGTGGACCAGCCCCAAGGCCCCTGCAAAGCCCTGCTGTTGAAGGCCCTGAAGCCCCTTCCAGAGGAGGAAGAGGCAAGGCAAGGAGAAGGGAGAGAGGAACAGTACTCCTTTCGGAGGACCATGAGGAAGAGGTGCTGGAATGGCTGAGGGAGAAACCAAGTACTTGTGGAGGAAAGGGCCACAGACTTATCGCAACACCAGAGAAATCAGGCATAGAGCAACAAGCAGAGAACCTGGGCTACACTTTCAGATGTACTCGCTGGGAGGTGCGAAGCACATGCACACCTGGTATGCGCAAGCTGCACCTGAAGAAATCTGGGCCAGGCCGCTGCAAGCTCACTTGACTGGGAGATGTACACGATGGCCAAGTGCAGCTTCCTGAGAGGGTTGAGGTCCGCCACCGAGGAGCAGCCCCTCTGTCAACCCTCTTCCCTTCAGACAGCCCACAGGACAGCCAGTCCTCTTTCCAGCCAGAGACAGCATACCGTTGTTCCAAGCAGGTGTCTTTGGAGGCTTGGCAGAAAGGCTAGGCAGGAAAGCCTGGCAGGAAGCGCAGGCAGGCACCAAGGCTGATGAAGGCAAGGCTGGCAGCAAGGCTGGCAGCGCAGACATGCAGGCAGAGGGCAGCAAGGACTCGAAGTGTCCAGCAGCAGGTCTTTCCGTCGGAATGCTGGCATGTGCGCAGCTGCTTCCTTTATATCCGCGTGGCTTATGCAATACATCCCCCCCCGCATTCGCAATTAATGCTCGGCATCCATTAGGCTTCCGCTGCTGCGATCCCTAGGCTTCTGCCTGTTGCATCCGCTTCATGCCGCTCTGCATCCGCTCTGCATCCGCTTGTAATCCGTTCCGCGTCCGCTTGCTGAGCCCCCCGGAAGCCCTGCGATATTGCCCATCCGCTCCCAATCCGCTTTCCATCCGCTGGCTTCCGTTCTGCATCTGTTTTCCATCCGCCCTGGCATCCTCCCCGCGTCCGTGTTATCCGCTCCGTTATGCAAAGTTTGCCCCTTTTGAGAGCGTGATAACAACGGATGGAACATTTTCTGCGTCCGCTGTGTCCTTTTTGCATGCCGTTGGGCGGTTACATGGGACTTAAATTTATTTTTTTAGCAAACATTCCTCTCCCCCCACAAGTTTCAAATGTCTTCTTTGCACTTAAGAAAAATATTGTTTCAAAAAAAAATACATTTAGGTGTAATGTTGGTTTCATTTCAGCATTCAGTTTAATTAAGCTCATTGGTTAAATTTCTGGGAAGAGTAATTGTGGTTAGCAGCTTTACAGAAGCTGAATAGAAAAACTACGCTGCTGGTTTTCCATTATTGGCCTATTTAGTAGCATGTGGGTAACTTTGCACAAAGAAAATACAGATCTTGAAATGCCCAAGAAAAGCTCTATAACAACCAACTGCGTAATAAGCAGGATGAGGGGCTATGGAGTGGCTGAGAGAAGCAATGGCTATCGGTGCGGAAGGGACATCCGGCTGTCAGCGGACACCAAAAGGAAGCAGGCTGCTTGGAGACGAGAATGCGGATGAGTCTGGGCTACACATCGGAGTTCTCGCTCAGCTGGTGTGGAATCACCATTGACACCTGGCTACTGGCGCAAGCTGCACCTGAAGAAATCTGGGCCAAGGCCACTGTGAAGCTGACAGACAGAAGAGGACCTACGTCATGGCCAGGCGTGCAGCTTCCCTGCGAGGGTGAAGATCCGCCACCGAGGAGCCACAGCAGCCCCTCTCACTACCCTCTCTCTCCGCAGCCTGCTGAGAGCCAGTCCTCTTCGGAACGAGAGTCAGCCCCTGGCTCCAGGCAGGTTTCTGTGGAGCGTGCCATGGCGGAGAAACCCGGACAAAGTGTGGTAACCTGGGTGGAGTGCCGTGGGAGGACTCCCTGTGCGGTGGGAGAAAGAAAGGACATTCGAGCACTACAGTCCTAGGCGCAATCGCACCCCCCCCCAGCTCTGCCTCCACAGAAAGGCAAGAGAGCCGGACTGCAGAGAGGGGCAAGAGCCACACTGTCACTTGCTGCGAGATCAGGGACAACCATCGTCCCACCAAGCATAGATCTCCTCTTAGCTGCGTTCACACCGACTCCGACTGTCCTCCAACCGCAAGCCTTGCCTCACCTATTGTCACCCGACCCGACTATCCATACCAGGTGGTGAGCAGACCGGATCACGGAGCTGCCTTTCACAAACCCTCCAGACCCAGAGGAACCTGCTCCAAACCCAGGTCCAAGGTCTGCTCCTCCACCCCAGGGTTGATGTCCCTCCATTCAAAGGCTTCCCACAGGCCCTCACCTACCAGGGCTACGCGCTACCGAGGAGGTCCACAGCACAGGCAGGCAGCCTTTCCCACTTTCAGGCACCAGAGCATACGGTTGACACGGTGCCACGTCTGATGCCACCGATGCCAACCATACGACAGATGATGCCAGTGCGCGGTGAGGATGAAGCGGATGCACACCCACACCCACCGAAATGTGCCACCCCGTCAAGAGTTGACCTCACCCAGCTGCAGCCAGACAGCCCCACAACACTACTTCCTTCTCCACCCCACAGCAAGCCCGGCCTCCAGTACAATCTGTCATCAGTACTGCGGCTGACACCCATGGCATGGAGGAAGAGACCCGTCATAGCAATAAGGGCTGAGCAGCTGTCCGCGACACCCTTCCTAAAAGCACCGTCCTGTTGTCCTCTCGGGGCCAGGCACTGCCAGCACCAACCACCACCAACAAGCACCTGGACCCTTTCACCCCTGAGAAACTGCGGCACACCTCGAGTGACATATACAAGAGTGGCCCAAGAGACCCAGGTTAGCTGAGCTACCTGTGGACTGTTATTTGGACAGTTGACTTGGGTCATTTTGTTTTTTAGGCAGCTTGTTTGTTCAATAAAAGTTTATCTTTGATCACACCACGTGCTTATTTCTTTTTTTTCATAAAGTCCTTGTGCTTAACATGTTAGAAATGGTTTTAAGCCTTAAAAATGCTTGTGGGATGGGTTAAGATAGCAGTGGGGTGGGTTAAGATAGCTGTGGGATAGATAAGCCTCAGTGCAAGCATTAGTGGGACTGTATGGGTCCACCCTCCCAGGTGCCACACCTATGGCCCTTTATTATCAATAATAATGTAATCAATCATCCACACATGTGAAACACAAACAAACTCTTTTATTAAACGCCTGTCACTGTAGCCCACCCAACCATACATGGCCCAATCTCATCCGTGTGATGAGAACAGGACTGAAGGAAGCATCCATTAAGCATCTATTATCCTGTCTTGCCACTCCACGCACTCAGCTTGGGAGTTGCACCAGTGTTTCAGGAGGTTGCCGCTGCTTCTTCCTTCACGTGAGGCTCTGTTTGGGCCTTGCACATCCTGAGTGTTCTATCAGGTTTCGCCCTTGCCTCCATTCCCAGGCTCCATGTCCCCATTGCCTTGTTGACGGTCCACAGCCTGTTCTGCAAGACTGGATCGGTAGCGGGTGCGCATGAGATTGTGCAGGATGCAGCAAGCTTCCACGATCCTCCTCACAGTCTCTGCGATGCTGCATGGTGGTGAGACAGTACTGGAAAACCTGTTGGCCGAGATGCCAAAGAGTTTCCACCACCCGGCCTTGCCCTGGACAGCCTGTAGTTGATGATCTCTTCCGTTATCGTGTGAGGTATCTTGAAGTGTAGGGCCTTCATGGAGGTAGGTTATGAGGCGAGAAGCGTCATCCCACATGATGAAGTAGGCACATCTTGCGTGTTGTTGGGCAGGGGGTCTGGATCATGTTTGGGAAGCCCATGATGAGGTTTGCCCTCCAGCCCCTCCTTGAGGTGACTGTGTTGTATACACTGGGCACTGAAAGATGACCCGTAGCCTGAAGCATCGATGTACATGAACTTGTAGTCAGCATCGACCATGGCGAAAGAGGACGATGCTGAAGAAGCCCTTGTAGTTGAAAAATAAGTGGACCCTGACTTGGCTGAGCTTTGCAGCCACGTGATTGCCATCTTTGGCTCCAACGGTGTGTGGGAAGTTCCACTCTGATACCACGGCTCTCTGCAACTTTCTTCCATCCTTCTTCAGTGGAGGGGCACTGGAGGAGCTCCTCCTTTGTATTGTTCTTCGATGATGGCCTGCACCACTTCTCTGACCACAATGCTGATGGTGTTGTGTGGCACCCTCCAGCCATACTGCATGCTTTTTGTTAGGTGGTTCCCGGAGGCCAGTGGCGCAGAGTGGGTGCCACCTTGAGCCAGGTTCCAGGCTGGGCCGAAGTTGGTGTTCGCTTGGTCAACCTGGGTGTCAGCCACTGCACAACTTCGTCAAACATGGCTGGAGGCATCCTCATGAAATTCTGGAACGCCCCGAGTGTCTTCGTTCCTGAGCTCCAACCATGCAGCTTGTTGTACAGTCCGTACTCTGGACTCTTCTGGCGATCCATCTTCGGACCCAGACGCTTCTTGGCCACCTCCTTTTTCTTCCCGTAGTAGAGTTCAGAGCCTATAGATGGCTTCATACTGTGCAGAAGGATGGCGCGCTGCCAAAAAAGACTGTTTACGATCCACAGTGGACATGACTGGATGCTGTGAGAGAGAAGAGTCAGATGGAGGGCCTCAGAGGTCTGCACAGCTTGGTGCTCGTTCTGAAAGTGAGATCCAGGCGAGTTGCTCCCCCTTTTTTATATGGCAGTATAGGTGTCCCTTTGCATCCTCTAGGATCCTCTAGGCATCCTGTAGGACATCCTTAATCATTCGAGATAGGTCCCCTCTGCGAACGTTTTTATCTCTTTGTTTGAACGCTTTATTTCCGCTTGGCATCTGTTCTGCTATCCGTCTCGCGCCCCTTCCGCTTCCTCCCTGCGTCCAAGCGGATGCAAGTTGCGCGCTATGCGCAGCGATGCCTAGCGAGTATAGCGGATGCAGAACGGAATGCGAGCGGATGCATAGCGGATGCAGAACGACAGAAACTGGATTACTTTTCCGCCGCAATAATTTTGGGCAGTTCAAAAACACTTCAGAGGTGGAGAAACGTCATTAAACGGATGCTGACGTATAGAGAGGAAGCCAAAAACAAAGGCAGTGAGTTAACATCGCGTTCAACGGATGGCAAGCTTTTTTGTCCATTTTACATCCTCTTTGCATCCGTTGGTTCGGTGTGACATGGGCTTTACCTTGAACTTTTTCTTGTTGCTCAAAGTTTTTTAAAAAATTACAGGCAGAGAATAAATGGACCAAAGGGAAGGGTTAAAGGAAGGGTTAAATTTTCCCTCTAACCAATTTTTGATACAGTAGACTGGTTCCATTTTTTTTAAGTGAAGATGTTAACTGGGAATTTCCAGTGCGTTGAATAGTTTTAATAGCATTTCAGAGCAAAACAGACTTGAACAGAAAAAGATGTGAAGAGGACATAGAAGTGCATGGAGTACCTGCTGGCATCTATTTGAACCAAGTACCTCATTTATTGACTGAATACACAGGTAGTCTTCAACTTACAACAGTTCATTTAGTGTCCCTTCAATGTTGCACTGAAAAAAGTGACTTATGAGCATTTTTTACACTTAGGACCGTTGCAACATTCCCATGGTCACATGATCTGAATTCAGATGCTTGGCAATTGACTCTTATTTATGACAGTTACAGTGTTCTGGTGTCATGTCATCACCTTTTGTGGAACTTCTGACAAGCAAAGTCAATAGGGAAGCCAGATTTACTTAACAACCGTGTTACTAACCTAACAGCTACAGTGATTCACTTACCTGTGACAAGAAAGGTTGTAAAATGGGACAAAATTCCCTTAATAAATGTTTCATTCAGCAACAGAAATTTTGGCCTCAGTTGTAGTCATAATTTGGGAGTTACCTGTTTCCCTAAATCTAACAATTTCACTGTTACTATGGGAAGTCTCTCATATGAGCCATGGGAAGGTTGTGTTGGGTTAAAGGAGATGCCCACTGGTGCTGCACGACTTCCAGAAATGTTCTTTGGTCAACTTATAGGCACAGCCTATAAGTTTATTTATTTTGGGACATCGATGATGACAATGTTCTTACACTAACCAATTATATGATTTATTTTCTTCTTTGTAGATGGTTGAGTGTTTAAAATATGTGTTTAGCATGGAATGTGCACACACACAGCCAGACACACACAGAGAGATAAATGAATACCAAATGTTTATTACTCCAGTTTAATACATATTATTTAATGAATGAGTTTAAGGACTGATTGGGAACTCTCCGTTTTCCTCCTTCCCATTCCCTGTGCCTAGGTGATCTTTGCTTTGAATCAGACTCTGTTGCAGCAGGAAAAACTCCGAGCAGGCAGTCTACGGATTCCTCACAGTACAGAGGACCTTATCAAGCATTACAACTGTGGAGACCTCAACAACGTCATCTTCAATCACGATACTTCCCAAGTGAGTTGTGTCTCCCCATTCTCTTATGCTGCTCACAGTACTGCTAGTTAGCTTCTCCTGTGAGCTGTCCATATCCCCAAAGGGACTGAGCATTTTAAACACAAGTTCATTTTTACTTTTCAAAGTCAGCGTGCTTCTTTGTTAACACTGCAATTGGCAATTGTGCTTCCAGAAATATATTCGTTGTTGGCATCTGATGGGCTGTTTCTGATTTGCTAGATAAGAACTGAGAGTTTATAATATATTTTATGAATTAAAACATAGTCATAAAATATTATAATATTACAATATTATTGTAATAGAATACATACTTCAACTTAATTTTAAAAAGACACCACTTTTTTTTCTTTTTAACAACCCTGTAATCCCTTGCATTGGGGTGAAGTCAGGCAACTGAATGGAGATGAATATTTACTGGCCGGATGCCCTTCTTGATGCCTATGTGGAGTTCACAGCAGATATTTTCTCTTTGTGCCCAGAGAGGGAAATATTTGCTGCTAGCTAGGATTGAAATCACAGCTTCTTGATTGTGAGACAAGAGCTCCACCTCTAAGCCACTGCAACGCCTTTTAAAAAGATATAATAAATTAGGGGAAAAGTGGATTTGTCTCACTATAGTACTTTACCAAATTGGAGCCAGTCTATTTTGCCATGTCTACACAATGGCTGTGATGACCCGGAGTGTAACACGAATGTAACAAAATCCAAAACATAAATAAATGTCCTTTAATGCCTCCAACTTGGCCCCACTGTTCAATAATTCTCAGTTGGAGATAAAATGTACTCAAAAATAGTCTTCAAAAGAAGCAATATAGGCCAAACTTAATGAGCAGGTAGAGATAAAATACAAAAACTAAACAAACTACAATGATGAAATTTCCACAATGGACCAGGATAAGTAATTACCAAGTTCAAGGAAATAACAAGGCACAGTCTGTTGGAAGGACNCAGCTGCAACCAATGAGGGGGGTCATGGCCGCTTCCTCTCTCTGAAGCCAAGTTGTTTCCTTCTCCGTTCCTCCCTGCGTAGTCTAGGATGAAGAGGAGATGGGCCTGGTTCTTCCTCTGACTGCCCAGCCGGCCTCTGCCCTTCCCCAGCCTCCTCCAAAACCTCTGGAGCCACATCTCCACTCCCTGTCGGCTGTTCCTCCTCTCCCTCAGAGTCCGACTCTAACAAGGGCATGACACTAGATTTGCAAAATGTAGCAAAAATAATGGTTTCCTAACCCCATTTCAGTTAGACAGATGATGGTTTAGAGAGCACCCTTGTCCAAATAGCGCTTTATTTCTGAAGGTTCCTGGCCATTGCAATGGGATTTGAGTCTTATCCTTTCCTGCAGAAGGACTGAATTTATCCATTTCTCTTTTGAAGGCCAGCTCTGCACTGTGGTTCTTCTTCTTTTTACTTGTTCTGTTATATGATGTGGGAAGCATCTACAGCTGATGAAAATGAGGCATCTGAGTTTTTATGAGCGGCGAACAGCCAAAGTTCCCCCTGGCTGAGTGCAGCTGGACACTAGTTAGAGCCGTTCTTGTCTCTCCTTCCATCCTGCGTTCTGTTCAAACCGATATATGGCATTTTAATTAAGCCCCGGGAGGCTAATTAATCATCTGTCTCTGGAGGTTATTTATAAAGAGAGGACTGTAAGACATGTCAGTTTGCGGTTAGGAATATGCTGGTGGTGACATCCTGTACAAGATTTTATTTATTTCTTTTAAAAATAAATGCCAATTTTGTTAGAGTTTGCAGCAGACATTCAAATCCAGAAAGCACACACAGATTCAGCAGGATTCATTAACTTCTTTATGTACATAATAACGTATTAAGTAAAATTTACAATACCAACGTGGCAGAGAGTTATAGGCAAGAACACAGGTGGAGGAGAGAACAGCAGAGAATTGTTTCAGTTTTTGATTCAGAGTCATGGACTAATTTGCAGCTTCAGAGCTCAGAGCTGAATACAGAGCCAGGCCCAAGCTCCTTCCAGTTTCAGTTTCCAAACAGTCCTCATTGGCTGATTTAGTTGCTATGCCTATTTATTGGCAAACCTTGTTACCGTGTCTCTGCCAGTTCATGAATATTCTGACAAATTTTTCTAGTTGGCCTTGGTGGCAGCAAAGAGTTGATTAAACAGAGTGGACACCTTCAGAAGAGGGGACTGATAGTGTTCAAATTACAGTAGTCCTTGACTTACAACCATAATGGAATCCAAATTTTATGTTACTGAGTGTTGTGAGTTTTGCTCCCTCTTACGACTTGTCTTGCCAAGTTTGTTAAAGTGAATCACTTTAAAGTGAAATTTTTGAAGCCCACCCCTGGTTACAATCCTCCCTAGGAGAAAATGCCAGCTTAAACTTTCATAAATAATCCTGATTCAGCTTTGAAACCATCTTTGAAATGATCTGTTAATCTCCCCCTATTCCTTTTCTCTTCCCGGTCTCCAGATTACTTCGCTGAACACATGGGAGATTATGAAGATGTGTTGGCATCCCTGGAAACACTCAATCTCTCCATCCTGAAGGCCATGGACTACACAAAACGGGTGAGTTGTCCATAAATAGTTACAAACAATTTGTCCATCACTGGAAACTATCAGCTTGTATCCAGCAGAGAAAGGATACTTTTTAGAACACAAAAACAAAATTGGCCTTTACTAAATGTGCAATTAATCATAATTGTGCACCAACACAATCAAAAGAGGTAGCACTCTGATTAAAAACTCTCAGTAAACAAATAAATTAGCCCCTTACAAATTACAATTAAGCTGATGGAGTTTTTGCCTGCAATTCTAGGCTGTTAGAAAGGAAACCTCATTGAACTTGCTGATAATTATTTTTTTCCAAAATGCATTCAACTTGTGGAATGGGTTACGCTTTAGCAAGGTGGCATTTTTCTCTCCCATTTGACATGCAAACAGCCTTGAAAAGAAGAGTTAGAATTCACCTTGGCATCTGAAGTCAGATTTCTGTTAAAGGATGAAAATGTCAAACAGAAAGTGGATTAATTTTCTTCAGCTCTGACTGTTTTTTTCTGTGTTGATCCGTCCCAAATAAGAATACCATGATTTTATTGAGTGAAAAGAACAGGAATGCAGAAAAGTCCAGGCAAACACACAATGCAGCTTTTATTCTGATGTGCCAGAATGCAGGTGGGTTTAGAATTAAAATCATGAAGGATGGCAGCCATTTGGAAAAAAAAATAGATTTTATATGGAAGTGTCATGCCGTGTAGGAGTCTGAATCCAAAGAAGAAGATGAACAGCTGACAGGGAGTGGGAGAGTGGTTCCATTGGCTGTGGAGGAAACTGGGGAAGGGCAAAGTCAGGCTGGGCAAAGCAGGGGAGAGGTAGAACAAGGGAGAGGAGGTTCAGAGGAAAATCTAGGCTTAGATTTTCTTCTTCCTAGGGCATGAAAGAAAGAACGGAGAAGAGAGCAACGTGTGTTGTGTGGCTTATGAGGGAGGATAGGGCCCTGATTCCCTTCACAAAGCACACCTGGGGAGGGAGTTTAAAGGAGAGGCAGTTTAGGAGGGGTGTTTGTCGGAAACAAACATTGAGTTTCTCTCATGTTGGCTGCTGTTACGTGAGTTCCTAGCATCCTCCCAACCGGTTTGATTTACTTCTATGTTAATTCACTTCTGGAACTCCTTATCTTGCCCTGCCGGATTTATTACCTTTCTTGTCTTGCTGAATTCATAGTTTAAAGTTTTCTGTTTATGATGTTTTGGATTGGAATATCTGTAGTCAAAGGCTGTTGCAGGTTCCTGGGAGAGTTTTTCTCCAGACCAGAAGGTAACTGGAATATTGGGGGCAAAGCTGGAGCTAATAAAGAGACCCCTACTTATTATTCTGGCTGTGTTGCCTTTGTGCTATGCCCTGGGTCATCACAAGAAGCTTGATGTACGATGGGAAATTTAAAAAGTAATGCCTCAATTTTGGACAGTGTTCTGAGCATAAAAGGTTTATTGCATGCAAAACGAGATGATAACAAAGGCAAATTATATTCTTTGGCTAGTCATTTCTGAAAAATAGTTTCCAATTATGCCAAACAGCTGTTCTTAAACTTTGAGCAATGCATTGCTTTTTCTCTTTTCTCTTGAAGAAATAAATTAATAAAGGAAAATGTGAATTTTTTTTTAATACAGCACTGTGGTTTTTTTTCTCTCCTTCACTAAACTGATCTACTAGAAAGAAATTCTCCCTTTTAAATGTTCTACTTTTACTTCTAATGCCGATGTGATGTTCCAGAAATGGTCTATTAGTTTTGTTTTATTAAAATCTTTGCTACATTCTTGTTTTATTTGTGAAAGTGCTTGTGCAACCGTTTTTAATTGGTGTTTATCCTTTGTACCCTGAAAAGACTGTCGATCGTTTGTTTCTTTTAAGGAGGCATGAGCCTCAGTAATTAGTGCTAAAGGCAGGGTGGCACTCGAATTACTTTCTTATTTTTTTTAACAAAGTTTTTATTTTTTACAACAAACATACAAACAAAACATAAAAACATAAAACCCTCTTTCAATTATATACATACAGTGCGTCAATTGGTTACAATCTTTTGTGCTATCCTTTTTTTTACCATTATTCACAAGTTGTATAAATTCTCACCTTATCAATCTAGCTTGTGCTTATGTAATATCAATTATTAAACATTCATTTGATTAAACTATTTTTCCATCATTTTATATGAGATATTCTAATTTTCATTATGATTTAATCTTATACATTCATCCAATGGTTATATATTTTCTAATTACTTTCTTATTTAGCCAAGTGGGAGGCTGAAGAATCCAGTTGGAAGGGAAAAGTAAAACTGATGAAAGCGATAAAAAAACACAAGCCACTTATTTACTTTGTAAAGCGGCTTCATTTTAGAAAGGATTTCCCACCCCATCCCCCTCTTGCTAATAATTTAATGTCAAAGTCAGTACGCTTGAGCTGTGTGTGAAATAAATAAATAAAATCAGGAACATGAAATAAGAAAGGAGAGCTAAACCTGGTTTATACATACATTGTTGATTGTTCCCTTTTTATCTTTTTATCCTTGAAAGCTGCCCATGGGCCCTTACCCAAGAGTTACCAAACTCCAAAATTCATGCTGGCTGGGGAATCCTGGGAATTGAAGTCCACAAGTCCTAAAGTGATAAAGGTGGGACAGCTTTGGACTGCGTGGTCCTTGTGGAATTGCACCATCCCAGCATTTCTGCAGGATCCGATCTGAGTTGGTCACCGGAACCAAAGGTTTATTAAGAGAGAGAAAATGAGATGAGTTGAGATAACCTTTATTGTCACATTTTGTTTCTGTGAATTCACTGGCATACATTAAAAAATGAAACTCTGATGCCCGCTCTCAAAAGAATCTATGTGTGTATATGTATATACACACACACACACACACAAAACCCCACACCTGCACCTAAAGGTAAGGTTCCCCTTGCACATACGTGCTAGTTGTTCCCAGCTCTAGGGGACAGTGCTCATCTCCATTAGAAAGCCGAAGAATCAGAACTGTCCGAAGATGTCTCCGTGGTCATGTGGCCAGCATGACTAAATGCTGAAGGTGCACAGAAAGCTGTTGCCTTCCCACTAAAGGGGTCCCTATTTTTCTACTTGCATTTTTTACATGCTTTTGAACTGCAAGGTTGGCAGAAGCTGGGACAAGGAACGGGAGCTCACTCCATGACGTGGCACTGGGGATTTGAACCGCCGACCTGCCAACCTTTCTGATCGACAAGCTCAGCATCTTAGCCCTTGAGCCACCGTGTATACACATGTTTTGCATATGTGTATACCTGCACATACATATACACTATAGATACATATACATACATGCACATACATACATCAAATATACACATGCATATACATACATTATATATACATACATATGTACACACACACACACACATACCATTTAGATCAGGGGTTGTCAACCTTTTGGACCTCAGAGACCACAAAACTCATAATTTTAGATCCCAGGGACTACAAACTGATTCTGTGGGCATAGCCTAATTTGTGGGTGTGGCTTGATGGTCATGTGACTAGCTGGGCATGGCTTGTATGTAAATATTATAAATATTTATATAAATATTGATTTTTTTTATAAAAAAAGAGCAACTTTTGCCCAAAATCAGGCAAAGCAGGCAGGCAGATTGAGTTGCTCACAGAATCACAGATTCATTCAGAGATCTATCTATCTGCCATCGGCTAGCTCAGTCTGTCACGTAAAATTTGCTTGCAAGCACACTCACAAAATTAATTCACAACACACCATGTACGTAAATATTGAATTTTTTTATTTTAAAAAAGCAACTTTTACCCAAAATCAGGCAAAGCATGCAGATAGAATTGCTCACAGAATCATTCAGTGATCTATCCATCTGCCATCGGCTAGCTCAGTCTCTCAAATTTGCTTGCCGTGAACCTGCACTGAATTTGCTTGCAAGCAAACCTTCAGTCCTAAAAGCAGAGCCGAAGATCTAAAGACTAGCTAGAAAGCAAGAAATCCAGCCGTTTTCTGATTCATAGCAAATCTAAATCTCCCGGCACAGCTGAACAGATGATGGCTGGAAAAAGGAAAAATAGCAATTTAGCAGGCAAGTTTGGTAAGGAGTGAGTGGGCAGGGTGGGTTCCCGTGGGCCATGTGAGTGGCACAGCCTTGTGTTTCGGTGCAGCCTGGATTAATTGCTTTGAGGGGGGTGCTCTGGGGGTGAGATTTCTCTGAGGCCCACCAAAATTTTCTCATGGCCCACCAGTGGGCCGCGGCCTACCATTTGGCAACCACTGATTTAGAATACATTACAGAAAAAAGAGTATTGAGAGTTCACAAGGTTGAATGTCTTTGGAACAAAACTGATTGAATGTAGTTTTTCTGCTTCAGGTTTCGTGAAGCCCCTTCCTCCCAGAAAGTAACAAGAAATATTTATGATGGAGAGGATGTATCATCCCTGATAATTCTGCAGACTCTGCTCAAGCATCATTTATATGCCACGTCCTGGAGAGAAGGAATTGAACTTACAATAATCTTTTCTGCTGTCCTCGCCACTCTCTGTAGCCTTCCTGTCTGAAGCACTAATGCTTCCAAACCAGACAGTAATACAACACGGAAGGATGCTTTCAATCGGCCCCTTATAGAAAGTGGTGAGGACAGCGGAAGGAAAATATGCTTTTCTCTTACTCTTTCAAGCTTTTGGGTTTGTGCTGGAGCCCATTCTCAAGGAATTTCTCTCTTTCTCTTTCTCTCCCCCATCCCTACAGAATATGTGCACTGGGCTGTTCTTCTACACAATGTATTTATGTAGCTCCTGGTTATGTGTAGCTTTTAGTTGCTGATTAGGGTGTTAATAGTTGCCTTAATTAACACCATTAACTTCCTAATCAACATCTAAAAGCTACAAACAACTAAGAACTATATAAATACAACATGTAGAACAGCCCCCTGTGCACATTCTGGAGAGAAAAATTCCCTGAGGGTGGGCTCCAGAACAAGCCTGAAAGCTTGGAAGAATAAATTGTTGGTTCCCATGACCGACTCAGATTGGATCCTGAAACATTATCCTGGGTCATGTCTATTTACTTCCATTCCTCAGCATTGCTCCCTGTTGCCTCTCTGCTACATCTGGAGGGTCCCTGGATTGTAAGAACATACCTTGCTAAAGATCTAACTTCATATTTGCAGCTTTTCTGCTGGAATGATGTCAGCAATAAAATCGTCTTCAAGTTGAATTCACCTTAGTTGCTCTTTTATACATTCTGTCCTGCCCTCCCCCAGATCTGCTGAGCAAGCTCCAAAATAACTCCTCTTCACACCCAACTCCTTTACGAAGCAGGATTTTTTTTTAACACATGGGCTGCATTTGAGAATGCCATGCATTTGCTGTTAAAGTGGTGCAACCTTCGTTGCTGCACCAGTTCTGCCATTGAGCTGTGGCAAATATGCTGCAGAAATATGCAGTGGTGGTATTCAAATATTTTCCCTCCCGGTTCTGTGGGCGTGGCTTGGTGGGAGGGTATCATGTGACTGAGTGGGCATGTCCAACTTGATGTCACTCACAACTAGGCCCACTGAGTCACATGACCCTTCCTGCCAAGTCACGCCCACAGAACCTGGTATGAAAAAAATCTGAATTTCTACCTATCTACCTATTTTCTGCCCTGGCCTGGCCTGATCTGTCAAAGACCTGGCCTAATCCTGCATGCCGCCCACTCTCCCTTTATCAGTCACACCATCACCTTATTTCTCCCCCTTCAGAGACTCTGGCTCTTAATCTCCTGCTTCCTCCCCCACGACCACGTTCTCGGTCATCCCACGACTGTGACCTTACCTTCCTCCTATGGCTGGCTGCTAGAGAAGGCAAGCCAGGGCTGATATGTCATCACCACTGGGCTCCCCACCAGCCCGCATCTCGCCCTCCCTTTATTGTGAGATGTCTGCAACCGATGTGTTTTTTTTCAGAGTGGCCAGAAGGGACGAGCAAGCGACGAGCAGCCGGAAGGGGCAAGTGAGCAAATGTCTGGGAGACTGGGCAGGGGACGTGGCTGTTCTGACCCAAACCTTGTTCCAAGTAAACAAACACTAAACAGAGATAAAAGAAAAACCTTCTAATGCTTCTCTGTGAATTCCGTTAATTCATGGTTAAAAGGCTATTAAGACTAATTGTCTCTGATAAGAATGAGCTTTGCCAAGGTTGTGCAAGGCTGCCAAAAGCACTACATTAAGTTTCCAAGAAATATTCCAAACAAAAAGTCTTCAAACACAAACCAAGATAGTCCGAACTTTCACAAGGCTTGAGTGCAAGAACTTCTTTGCTTCCTGCAAAGAATCACGGTCTCTCAGGCTGGCTTTTATCCCTTAAGGAAGGGATATCTTGCAGCCTTACTCCTGAGTCACCCTTGCTGCATCAGCAGCTCTTTCCTACGAGCAGTCCTGCACACACGTGCATTGGGCACAGGCTCCTCGGGGGCCTCTTCCTCACTGCTGCCAGCCTCCACAAGCTCCGAAGGCAGCACTCCACTCCCTGATGGTTCTGGCCCCATCCTTGCATCACATGCAGGCTCCTCACTCGTTCTCCAAGTCCTCGCTCTCCAAGACCTCAGCTGTCTAAACCTGCTGCCGGCAAATCACAACAGTGGCCAGCCAGAAGTCACTACCAGTTCGGTGACCCAGGTCAAATTGCCACTACCGGTTCAGTTGAACTGGTGTGAACCGGCTGAATACCACCTCTGGAATGGGGGACACTGAGGCTGTGCTGTCAAGGATTACTGGCTGCTGGATATTTCCTGTAAATGATGTCATCCATCTGGTAAACTTGCAATATTCATTTTCCTCGCCAAGTACACGTATACCTTCAAACTAGACTGTGTTGTTTCTCTGTGTCATATAATATACGTGGGTATATGCATAATTTCATATTTTTTTATTTATGTCATGTTCATGTAATGTATATGGGAGGTGGTGACCCTTTGAGAGCTGTAGGCAATGAAATTTCATTTTAATGTATGCCGATTAGTGTACATTCGAAGTGACAATAAAGTTATTCTAAAGTTATTAAGTTATTCTAAATCTCTGCAAAGTTTGTATTGCCTCCAGAAGTTATTGATACTCCAACACAGGAGGCTTTTAGATACAGATACAGATTAACAGAGTTGAAAGGGACCTTGTAGGTCATCTAGTCCAACACACACACACCCTACTCAAGCAGGAGCCCCTACACCATTTCTGACAGATGGCAGTCCAATTTCTTCTTAAAAGCTTCCAGTGATGAAGTTTCCACAACTTCTGAAGGCACCCTTTAAGAAGGGACTATCATTTGTCTGTAATAGTATAGGGTCCCATGCTTGAGCAGGGGGTTGGGCTAGAAGATCTTCAAGGTCCCTTCCAACTCTGTTAATCTGAAGTAATCCACCATATGATGAATGCTTGCAGGAACTAGATATTCCTAGTGCAGAAGTCTCCAAACTTGGCAACTTTAAGACTTGTGGACTTCATCTCTCAGAATTCCTCAGTTGAAGTCCACAAGTCTTAAAGTTTCCACATTTGGAGACCTCTGATCTAGTGTAAGGCGGAGAAAGGGACCATGATATTAGTCTTCCAGTACTTGAGAAGCTGTCACAGAGAAGTTAACCTAGTCTCCAGAACACCTGAAGGAGGGATAAGAAGTAACAGATGGAAACTAATCAGGAAGAGGACCTAGAAATAAGAAATTTCTTGACAATTAGAACAAGCAGCCAGGCTTGCCTCCAGAAATTGTGGATGCTCCATCACTGGAGGAGTTCAAGAAGGGACCAGCAATGATTTAACTGGGATGGTATAGGGTCCCCTGCTTGAGCAGAGTTGGACTAGAAGACCTCCAAGGTCCCTTCCAATCATATGTTCTAGTATTAGCTTGCATGTCTTTGGTTTCTTTGTCTGGTTTTCCTTGGACCTGGCATGACCATGTTCTGCTCTGTGGCAGTTTCTCCTAAAATCAAGAGAGCCACCTTTGCAGGTCAATGCTCCTTTTTTAAGCAATCCATCCTCTCAAGGAAGGTCATAAATATTATATTTCTTTCACTTTTCAGTCAAGGAAGTGCCAATGGTGTTTATGTTACTAAATAAAACCGTTTTTTAAAAACAAAATCTGTAATAATACTGCATCAGTCTGTGAAGAATTAGGGCAGTGGAGAAGTTATATAATCTCTCTTAGAAGTTAGGTCCAGAAAATGGGCATCCTGCAGAGAATGCTCATCTGTACCACAAGCCAGGGAGTATCAGCAGCTCATGATATAATCATGGGGTACTTTTTCTAGAACAGGGGTCCCAAACTCCCCGGTCCGTGGACCAGCTCCAGTCTGCAGCATGTCAGAAACCAGGATGCATAAGCAAGTGAAACCCCATCCATGAGATGGAGGCAGCAAATGAAACCTTCTCTGATCTGTGGAAAAACCTTTCTCCATGGAACCGATGCCTGGTGCCCAAAAGATTGGGGACCACTGCTCTAAAATGGACTGGCTGAAACCTGGTTGAAGAGCAGTAACTGTGAGAGGGATCTTGGAGTTTTAGTGGACAACCAGCTAAATAGGAGCCAGCAGTGTGAGGCAGCAGCCAAAAAAGCCAATGCAATCCTAAATTGCATTAACAGAAGGGTACAATCAAGATCAAGTGAGGTATTAATATTAAGCCTTAGTAAGCCTTAGTAAGACCACACTTAGAGTACTGCATCCAGTTTTGGTCACCACACTGTAAAAAAGAAGTTGAGACTCTAGAAAAAGTGCAGAGAAGAGCAACCAGGATGATTAGGGGACTGGAGGCTAAAACATATGAAGAATGGTTGCAGGAACTAGACCTGGCTAGTCTAGTGAAGAGAAGAACTAGGGGAGACAGGAGAGCATCTTCCAATATTTGAGGGGCTGCCACAGAGAGGAGGAAGGGGTCAAGCTGTTTTCCAAAGCAACTGAAGGCCAGACAAGGAATAGTGGATGGAAACTGAACAAGGAGAGATCCAACCTGGAAATAAGGAGAAACTTTCTGACAGTGAGAACAATCAACCAATGGAACAAGAAGTTGCCTTTGGAAGTTGTGGGAGCTTCACCACTGGAGGCTTTCAAGAGACTGGACTGCCCTTTGTCAGAAATGGTGAAGGGTCTCTTGCTTGGGTGGGGGGCGGGCTGGACTAGATGACTTACAAGGTCCCTTCCAATTATTAATCTGTATGTAGAACACAAACCAGGTTGGGTAAACGTTGGAATTGCTTCACAATTTTTCTTTGATCCTGGGAAGAGAATTCCGTATATCCTTCCAGTGCCATCATCAAGATTTTTCATTGAGTCCCCATCCTTTAAACATTTCTAATTGATGGGACATAAAACCCCAAGATGACACAGGAAGAGACAATAAGGTAAACTATACAATACAGGTAATCCCTGGCTTACAACAGTTCATTTAGTGACCATTCAAAGTTACACCAGCACTGGAAAAAAGTAAATTCTGCCTGTTTATCACCCTCATGACAGTTGTAGCATCCCCATGGTTACATAATCAAAATTGAGATGCTTAGCAACTGACTCATATTTATGATGGTTGCGGTATCCCGAGGTCATGTGAGGTTACCTTTTGCAACCTTCTGACAAGCAAAGTCAGTGAGGAAGCTGGATTCACTTAACAACCATGTTACTAATTCAACAACTGCAGTGATTCACTTAACAATGGTGGCATGAATGATTGTGAAAATGGGGCAGAATTCCCTTAAAGGCCCTGTCCCACTGCACTTATGGATGCAAAGAGGATGTAAAACGTTTAAAAAAGCTGGAAAACGCGATGCATCCGTTGTGTACTCATTGCATACGTGTTTCATACGCTCTATCTGTCGAGCATCCGTCCACTGCGATTTCATCCATCCGCTCAAAGAAGTTTTGAGCTGCACAAAACTTTGTGAACGGATGAACTTTCCGCCATGTACAATGTAAATCCGTGACATCCGAGCAACAAACGTTCTATGTCCATTTAATCATCCGTTAAACGTCCGCTGTATCTCCTCTTCATCCTCTGGGCATCCTCGCAACTCACAAGAAAAAGGGACACGGAACGTCTACACAGCGTTAGTAGCATGGAAATAGAAAGGATGTGCAGTGAACGGTTTGCATCCGATATACATCCGCGCGACATCCCCTTTCTTTCCTTTAGGTGTACGTGATGCATCCGCTTCATCCGCTATGCGTCGCTTTCGAAATTCTCCCCGGAACCCCTTCGGAGGTGTCATCCGCTTCCATCTGCTAGGCTTCCTATGAACTCCGCTTAACATCCCCGCTACATACTACCCACATCCGTTCTTTTCCATTCTTTTCCATTCTGTTTATGCAAATTTTCGCCACTTTTGGAGCGGATGACAACGGATGGAGCCACCCCCGAAATTTTGCTCGTCCGCTATGTCCTTTATGCATATGTTTTGCGTCCATCGGCCAGTGGAACCGGGCCTTAACAACTGTCTTGCTCATCATCAGAAATGTTGGGCTCAATTTTGATCATAGTTTGAGGACCACCTCTATTCAACACATCTTGATGGTTTGGGGAAGGGCAGCTTCCAGTCAGTCCACATACATACAGATTAAGAGAGTTGGAAGGGACCTTATAGGTCATCTAGTTCAACCCCCTGCTCAAGCAGGAGACCCCTACACCATTTCTGACAGGTGGCTCTTGATTTCTGTCTTGGGACAATTCCTTGCAATCTTCTTGGTAACATTTTTGGAAGCCGTTTGTCTTCTTCCTAAAGCTGAGAGACAGTGATTGGCTCAAGATCACCCAACTGGCATTTGTGCCTAAGGAAGGACTAGAATTCACACTCTTCCTGCCTTGTGCCTTGGCCAGCTCTCATCTTTTATTTATTTTTATTTTTATTGATTGATTGATTGATTAATTTGATTTGTCAAATGCTTAGAATATAATAGAAATAAGCATAAGTATAAATACATGAAAAAGGTACGAATAATTGGGGACAATAGAACAGGAATGGTAGGCATGGTTGTGGCTTATGCATGCCCCTTTCAGACCTCTTAGGAATGGGGTGAGGTCAATAGTGGATTGTTTAAGGGTAAAGGAGTGGGGGTTTGATGATGTAACAACAGAGTCAGGTAGTGAGTTCCAGGCATTCACCACTCTGTTAATGAAGTCGTATTTCCTGCAATCAAGTTCGGAGTGGTTTACATTAAGTTGATATTTGTTGTGTGCTCTTGCGTTGTTGTGGTTAAAACTGAAATATTCATTAACTGGTAAGACATTGAAACATAATTTTATGTACTATGCTTAAGTCCAATCTTAGCTGGTGTAGTTCAAGGTTGTCTAAGCCTAGAATCTCAAGCCTGGTGTATTCTGGGTATTCTGTTGCAAACAGAAGAATGTAGTACTCTTCTTGTAACTGGACTCGCTCAATTACTGTATATTAATGTCTGATATGCAGTGTGGATTCCAGACAGTGGAGCTGTATTCAAGTATTGGTCTAGCAAAGGTTTTGTATGCCCTAGTTTGTATATCAACATCTGTCCTGATAGTTGTGGATCCACAACTCCTCCAGTATTACTGGAGGAGAAGCTTTGTAAGATTAGATTTACAACTCTTAATGCCTTTTTGGCAATGCTGTTACAGTGAGCTTAAGACATTTGATATGAGTACTCCAAGGTCCTTGACTAGAGTGAGGGTCTTCAACGAGGTCATATCTGCCTAGCTTGTATTTGGTGTACTGATTTTTTTACCAATTTGTAGGACAGATAAATTCTGACCTTAAGCCACGCTTAAAACTAAAATTACATATTGTTTTCCTTGTTTATTGATAGATGATTCAGAGAAATTATGTTTGATTCATAACATTGACTGTAAAAAAATATGATGTCTGTAATAGAATTGTCGAAGTCTGGAGTGTCTTACCAGATTCAGTTGTCTCAGCTACAAATTTTTACAGTTTCAGTCACAAATTGACTTTCATGGACCTTACATCATACATAAGTGGTCAATAGAAGGGGCATGCATAAGTGCACTCACCTGCCTATCACCCCGTCATTATATTTTCAATCTCTTATTCTTGTTCTCATTTTCATTTGACAAATTCCAATAAATAAATAAATGAAAATATTTTTGAGGATTAAGAGCTGGGCACAAAATAGTCTTCCAAATCAGCTCATTATTTTGGAAACATCCAGTAAAATCTAGAGGCATAGTATGGGTGCCCTTGATGTTGTTGAACTAAATTCTAGCAATTCCAGGCAAATAGTGAAGAATGTTGGGAGATGTGGATCCACAACTATCAGGATAGATGTTGTGTACTTAAGAACTCAGTGAAACCATTGTACTGCAGCCATCACAGTCAACTTTGATAGGCAGCTTGGAAGATGGCAGTAATTTACCAACTTTCACATAATGGCAGTCTTACAATTCTTGATTGGTTGTGAATATCATAGACTAAAGAAATGTACAGAAAACTTCAAGAACTTGTCCAGACAGTTGCTTGGAGTATGTACCAAGTTGAAAGGGAAGGGAAGGGGAGGGGAGGGAAAGGAAAGGAAGAGGGAGAGAGAGAGGGAGAGAAAGAAAGAAAAGAAGGAAGGAAGGAAAGAAAAAAGAAAGAAAGGAAAGAAGGAAAGAAAGGAAAATAAAGGGAACAGAAAGAAAAGGAAGATAAAAGGGAAAGGAAAGGAAAATAAAAGGGAACAGAAAGGAAAGGAAGATAAAAAGAGAAAGGAAAGGAAGATAGAAGGGAAAGGAAAGGACTTTTAAAAAGCTAATGGCAGGTTATAGTTCAGTAAAAACCATCTTAAAAGGTCAACTGTGAAAGTACATGACTTAGCTTCAGAAGGGTTTTTAAATTTTAAAAATGCAAATGACCAAAAGGAAGGTTTAGAAAGGAGAGCAGCTACAGGGCCTATAAACACCATTCCAACTTTCAGTGGCAGATGTTGAGTGAGAATACCTTAATTTTTTTTTATTTTATTGATTGTAGCAATGCTGCATTCTATTTGCTGTTCATAATTGCTGGATGCATGTTTTCCCGGCCACAGCAATTCTAGCCAAAGGGCCTTGACTCATGCATATTTCAAGAGCAAAGAGTGTTGGGTCACCTGCCAGAAATATCCATAAGTATTAACCCCGAATAAATAAGAGCTCTTACCAATTCTTCCATTACCTTAAAGCATTCTAGCTAGCACAATTTGCTGCCCCTTTCTATGGATGCTATTTGAAATTATAAGCAAACATTTGATGTTGGTACTTTCTGTGACCTAGCTTATATCTTCAGTATAGCTCGTTTTGGAAGGTGATGGATGATCAGCCATGCGTATCGCAAAAGCTTTCTGGCCTAAGGGATTTCTGTTTTTCAAAAAAAAGAGGGAAAGAAAAAGGAGAAAGAAATTATAGAAAGAGAAAAGATGGGAGAAGCACACTTTAATCAGGATGGAAAAATCAAGCTGTCTTATTTAGAGATAACCTTCTGGTTACATATCTCAGTTCTTAAAAAACATCCTCAGGAAAGGATAATTGTCTTCCTACCCTCTTAGTGGATTGTCCTGAGGGAAGCCACTGTGGAGACAAGATCTTCCAGCCAGGGGTGTGATACGACAGGGTTAACTACCGGTTCGGTATTTACGAGCTTCCCTGCAAGCTGCGAGCCGCGCGCCTGTAAATCATCATCAGCAGCTGCCTGCAGAGAAGCAGCCTTTGAAACAGCCCTCTTTTCTTGCTTTTCTAACTGCAGCTGAGCCTTTCAACTGCAGCTGAAGTTGAAAAATCAGGAAATGAAGATCAGATAAGAGCCCAAGTGGGTGAGTGGGCAAAAACATCAGCAGACATAGAACCGGTTCTATATCTGCTGCTCTTCAGAGCTACCGGTTCTGCAGAGGTGGACAGAATGAGAAGAAACCCACCCCTGATTCCAGCACATCTGGCGCAGTGGTGTGTTTCAAAAATGTTATCTACCGGTTCGGTGTGGAGAGCACGCTTTGCACATGCATGCATCAAATGTGCACTTTGCACATGTGCATTTGGAACTCACCTTCTGCTGCAAGCCCTGTGTGTAAAAAGCTGATGCACGGCAATCGGCTGTGCAGGTGAGAGGGTCCAGCAGCTGATCGTTGGAGAGAACCGGTTGCTCTCAGATGAGCTTTGGAGCTGGCAGTTTGGTCGAACCAGGCTGGACCGGTAGAAGACCACCACTGATCTGGCAATTTGAGTATAGAAGTAGATGCATCACATCTGGAGAGTGCTAGGTTGGGGAAGTTGAATTAGATGAATCTCCATTGTTAAACTACTAGATGGTTGTCTCAAAAGTGCTCTTTCGAAAGGCAACTGGACTGTTTTTCCCTTGAGGAAGAGTGAGATGTTCCTCCTTCTCCTTCTCCCCCTCCTCCTATTCTTCTTCCTCATGGAAAAAAAACAGTCTGGTTGCCTTTTGGAAAAGCACCTTTGAGACAACCATGACCTGGAAGACCAAGAATCTCCATAGACATTTAGCTAAGCAGTTCTTGCATTCTTATATCCTCCAGGTGAGTATGTGACGTATAAATTTAATAAACTATCAAATTACGAACACTCTAGTATAATTAGATGTTCATTTAGAGTAGCTGTTGGTATTTTTATATCCTTGTTTGGATTTGTCATCTTTTATCTTCTGATATTTAACAGAATAACAGATTAACAGAGTTGGAAGGGACCTTGTAGGTCATCTAGTCTAAGCAGGAGACTCTACTACACCATTCCTGATCGATGGCAGTCCAGTCTCTTCTTGAAAGCCTCCAGGGATGAAGATCCCACAACTTCTGAAGGCAACTTCTGTTCCATCGGTTGATCATTCTCACTGTCAGAAAATTCCTCCTTATTTCCAGGTTAAATGTCTCCTTGTTCAGTTTCCATCCATGATTCCTTGTCTGACCTTTGGGTGCCTTGGAAAATAGGTGCCTTCTTCCTCTCTGTGGCAGCCCTTCAAATATTGAAAGTCTGCTATCCTGTCTGCCCTGGTCCTTCTCTGCACTGTTTGGAAAAAGGAGACTTTTTTTCTATTCATCTTCTTTGTTCAGTCACCTTTATATTTTTCATAAAATCAGTTTCAAGTGAAGCCACACACCTTTGTGTCAGATAACATCCAGATTCAGAACTTGGAGACTGAAGTGAATATTTGATACATGGCAATGAACTTCCTTTTTTTAAAAAAATGAGTATGTTTTCCTACATCTAAAAATAATCTTTCTATCGCCTGAAACCCACCAGAAAGATCAACTTGCCCACATTGCTCAAAAGAAAAAGACGTTCGGGGCGGCCAAAATATTTCATTGCTGAGTAAATACATCATTTTCCTTCAAGGTTGGGTGCCTGTCATACCTGCTTCCATTTCACTTTTTCTTTGCCAAGAGACAAAAATCACTTTCTTGTGTTAATGTCTCTTTTTTATTGACTACTTAATTGTCTTCCCATCAGTGGGCTGCTGGTTACATGCAGAGGAAATGCTTTTTTTCAAGAATGCCCATTTAGGGAGAGTAACTTTAGTTCCTTCGTGGCATCTGTTGTAGACATTGGAGCATTATTTCTGAAAGGCTAACAAGAGAGAGAAGCAATCTAGAACTAAGAGAGATGCTTCCTAACAGTGAGAACAATTAACCAGTGGGACAGCTTTGCCTTCAGAAGTTGTGGGTGCTATTCATTGGGTGTCACCACCTCATTGCAAGCTGTGGAGAAAAGCATCTCTCGTTGTGATTTTTTTTTTCCAGTTAAGACAGTTGCAAACTACCACATATTTGTCCAACAAATGCAGTTATGCTTGTTAGGTTGAGCACAATAATTTATCTTCTATCCAAAAGCCTTCCCTCTTTCGACAGTTGTCCGTTCATTTGTAAGGAAGGGATGGAGGAATTGGGAGGGGGGGCGGAATGAAAGGAGGAATCAGCCTAGAATCATTATGTCGCCACAAATGAACTCAGTCCAACCCCTTAGCTTACTCTGAGTAGGTGTCAACTGAAAATTCTTGTACCCATTAGCAATAAATTGGGTTAGGATTAAGGCCCTGGTTAGAGTTGGACCTCTACATGTGGATCTGGTCTTTTGTGCCTGACACCATTATTCCCAGCAAGAAAAGTTCTAGTTTCAGTTGAATATTAATGTTTAACATTCTTTGTACCACTGAAAATGAATTCACTTTCTCATGCCAGCAGGAGGACAGTCAGTCCAGAGTGGTAAAGTTCAAAGAGGCTGTTTATTATTTAAAACATGGAAAGGAACAGAAGGCAGATCTTTTAGATAAAATAGCTTCTTACTTGTGTCTTACCTGGTTGCACATCATCCTAGAGCAGTGGTTCCCAACCTTTGTGGCTTGACAGCCTGGCTGAGAGGGGGGAAGAGGGGACCCAGGCCATGTGAGTGGTGGTCTGGTGCTTGACTTGCACAAATTGAGCTGCACACGCAGGTGCGCACACAATGGCCCGCTGCTTGCACAAGTCAAATTGCGGGCACATGCATGCGAGCTGGCCTTCCACTTGTGCAGCCCAATTCCAAATATGCCATAGCCTGGTAGCAAGTCACAACCCAAGGGTTGGGGACCAGGGGCGGGCTGATTCTGGTTTGCACTGGTTTGAGCAAACTGGGTGTTAATTTTACATATGGTTTGCTGATCCGGTAATTGCAATGATTGGCTGGCCCCACACATCCTGCCCCACCCCTCCAAGGAGTCTCCACACAGCCTGTTTTGGACCCCAGGGAAGTCCACATAGAGGCTCAAGGAGGGTGAAAATCGGGCCTCCCAGAGGCTCCAGGAGGTCAGGAACAGGCCCATTTCAGGCCTCTAGAGAGCCTCTGGAGCCCAGGAAGGGGCAAAACGGGCATCCTGGAGGCTCGAGGAAAACCTCCAGAACCTGGGTAGGGGGAAAATGGGCATCCTGGAGGCTCTAGAAGGCCAGAAACTGACCTATGTTTGGCCTCTGGAGAGTCTCTGGAGCCTGGGGAGGCCATTTACACCCTCCCAGAGGCTCGAGGAAAGCCTCTGGAGCCTGGGGAGGGTGAAAATGGCCCCCCACTGTGGTGCAGGAGGCTAACTAGGCCACACCCACCATGGCCTTGCCCACCCAGCAACCAGGCAGAGAACCGGTTGCTAAATTTTTCGAAGCCCACCCTTACTGGGGACTGCTGTCCTAAAGACTCTGAGAAAGAGGGAGACAGGTGAAAATGAGCATCTGAACTCCGATCTTTGATCCAGGCTCTGCCTTGACTACCTAGTGGGTACTTTTATGAGTTCTGAATCAACCCTTAAAAAGAGAAAAGGACTGTGGAGTCCTTAGCACTCTGCAGCTTGTTGCAGACATCTCTTTACCTGACTAAGTAATGACATATTGCAACATTTTTTTTTTCCCTTCGCAGAGCTGGGACGAGCATGGCCTGCAGGTGCCTGGCCCACAGACTGCCAGTTTGACACCCCTGATCTAAACATTATTTTACTAGCACACGAAAGGGTATTTTATGAGTTTCCACATTCTGTTGAGTCTTCTTTCTTTGGTGTTGATATGTAGATCAACTTGTGTTGGCCACTCAAGATTTGCTGACATAGTTTGGACAGAACTTTTACTCATTCTCCTTTGGTTGCTTGGCGTATTTCTGTAACTATCCCATCGATTTTCCAACTTCGTATTTATCAGAGTGCTGATCTTCTACTGGAGTTCTTGTAAATAGGATATAGCTTCTAAGGTTTCTTGGATGTTGACATACCCACTGTACTCAATTTCAGCCTGATCTTTCCATCTTTATTTGGTCTTCTTTTAATTGGTTTCTATCTGTCCATTAGCATCCTTCTGCCAATAGCTTCATTTCTCTTCAAAGGCTATGTACGCTTTCCTCTTTACAGTTTCCAACTATGGCAATCCACTCCCCAACCACAAAGCAGCACATCTTCTTTAGTCAGTTGCAGATTGAAATTGATCCCAAATCTCTTCTCTGCATCAGTGGTCAGTGCAGAAACTTAGATAATCATATTAAACAATTGTCTATGAAGTCTAATTTATATTAGTCTTTCATCGACTCCATTACGTCTAAATACTAAGACAATTAGCTCTTTCCTTCCTTTGCCATGAAAGCAACAACGTTCTTTTTTGGTTTTCATTTCCCAGTATAGCAGCATGTTCTTCTGGCTGAAAATATCCAGTTCCTGTCGATTTCAATTCACTGATGTCTATGTCAATGTATACTGGATTTATTTCATATTTCGTTGCACTCGGCTTTCAAATCTTCATGCACTTCACATACTTGGAATATCACTTCGAACTCTTTGAACCACAATAGAAAAAAGATATTGAGACCAGAGGTGGTATTCAGAGGTTCTGACTAGTTCTGGAGAACCAGTAGTGGAAATTTTGAGTAGTTTGGTGCGCATGCGTGCAACCCTGAACTGATAGTAGAACAGGTAGGATCCCACTGCTGATCACACAGTGCCTAAGTAATTTCTAGGGTTTATTAGTACATGATGGATTGCTGGTTTTTAAAATAAGAGGTCTACCAAAGACTCTGAACCATGAAAGCTAACTTCTAAATGATTACACGTGTAGGACGTTAGGAATACAATGGTTCACATTAATTTGCTATCTATCAACTCATGTTTGGATTAAAATGTTCCTCCACTTCCAGTGTCTTCCTATGGCGCTGCTGCCCAGTATTGACCCTTGTTTGCTTGCTTGGTTGCTTGAGCTGACAATTTGGATGACCTTCAGGCCTTGAGGGACTTTGTTTGGAAGTTACTTTTTCTCTGTGTCTCTTTTCTTTCGTTAGATTTGCAACAACAACAACAAAAAAAACCAGGCTTTACTGGGAAAATTTTAGCACTGTATTCCTAATGACTGTCCTTGTATATGGATGGGTTATAATAGAATCACAAATTTGGAAGGAACCTTGGAGGTCTTCTAGTCCAACCCCCTGCTCAAGCCTATTTCAGACAAGTGGTTATCCAATCCCTCCTTAAAAGCCTCCAGTGTTGGAGCATCCACAACTTCTCAAGGCAAGCTGCTGATGAATTGTTCAGAAAAGGCCCATCTTCTGGCTCCTTCCAGCTGACACTCTTTGGCTGACGGGATCTGCAGCATGCCTAATCTGCTCCATCAAATTGGAGAGAGACAGTCCTCCAGTCATGTAGGGCTTTAAGGGTGCCAACCAGCCCCTTGAATTGCACCTGGAAACACACTGGCAGCCAGTGCAGCTCATGAAGTAAAGGTGTTAACGTGTGCCATGTAGCCACTGCTATTTATTACCAGGGGTGGGCTTCAAAAATTTTTAGCAATGGGTTCTCTGCCTGGTTGCTGGGTGGGCATGGCCATGGTGGGTGTGGCCTAGTTGGCCTTCTGCACCACAGCGGGGATGGGGGGCATTTTTGTCCTCTTCAGGCTCCGGAGGCTCTCTGGAGGCCAGAAATGGAGCCTTCACAAGCTTCTCTGTGTGCTCTGCCCTTACCTGCATTCAAAATGAGTCATGTGGGGACTCCTGGGAAGGGAGGGGTGATGGGCGGGGCCAGCCAGGAATGGGATTTGGGGACTCTCCAAACTGCACAGAATCTTAGCTAGGGCCTCTTCCAGACCCCTGAGAGCCCCCCAGCAGCCCACTCCCTGTTTATTACCTGTGCAGCCACATTTTGCACCAATTTAAGTTTCTGAATAGTCTTCAAGGGCAACCCCATGTAGACCGGGTTGCAGTAATCTAAGTAGGAGGTTACAAGAGCATGAGTGAGCCTCCTGGTCCAGGAATGTATGCATGTTTGTTTTCATGGGTGTATCCAACACACACACACACACTCTCTCTCTCTCACACACACACACATCACTACACAAATATAATTAATTGGGGGCAATGGAGTAGGGAACTATACGAAGTAAGGAAATGAGTATTCAAATCAGGAAGTCCAGAAATTCACATTCATCTTCGCTTCTCTCAAATTGCAATCTGCCCTGTTTTTGTCCAGAATATCTGGATCGTTTTCTGTAGGTGTGATACAGGGGAGAGATCCTTTTGCCAAATTTAAAATGCGAACTTGGATATGAGGAGGGCTTTTTCTGCTGCAGTGACCTTACAAAGTTTACACTCTGAGTCAATCAGTTTCTATTGTCTTGCTATTTTTATATATATCAATTGAAGTGCCAATAAAGGAGACAGAGGAAAGGAAAGGAAAGGAAAGGAAAGGAAAGGAAAGGAAAGGAAAGGAAAGGAAAGGAAAGGAAAGGAAAGGA
>BHFT01000730.1:0-41175 GCA_004320025.1 Laticauda laticaudata | reverse complement strand
GAAAGGAGGAAGGAAGGAAAATAGAGAAGGGAAGGAGGAAGCGGAGGAAAAATATGGAGGAAGGGAGAGGAGGAAAGAAGGGAGGGAGGAAAAAGAAAGGAAAGAAACAACAGTGATAGGGAAAGGAATGGAAGGAGAGAGGCAGGGGAGGGAGGGAGAGAAGAGAGGAAGGAAGGAAAGTAGGTTTCTGCACACTCAAAAGATTTCTGCTACTTCACAGAACAGGAGTATCAAAATGGTGTTTTTATGCATGAACTTTGCACATGGGCCTCCTTAGCCCCCGTAGCATCCTCGGCTCCCCTGATTTAGTGGTTTGAAAATAACCAGGAGGAAGACGCCATATGGCAACCTGAAGTAGCAGGCTCATCTCAATTTCCAGGAACTCCCTGGGCCTTTTGAAGGTTTCTTAAGCATTCTTGGAAGTCAAGTGCAAGAGGGGTTTTTTGGAAACTGAGCCGGGCTGGGGGGAAATCAAAGGAAGTCAGAACAGTCAAGAGCATCTCAAAGGGTCTAGCAAAATGTCACCTCCGCCTTTCGCCATCTGCTCCATGAGTGTTTTGGGGACCACTTCCTCCCACCTTCCTTGGATGAAAGTGCCTGCGAGATGCTATCGGAACACCCCCCCCCCCCNTGCGAGATGCTATCGGAACCCCCCCCCCCCAGCATGTCTGCTGCTCCAAAACACATGGCTGATTATAGTGGAAATCTCACCAAGGAACGCCTGCAGTTGGAGAGGATCCAAGGGTCCATTTGGCTTACCAAACAACAGTGAGTCACCCGGATTTGCAGAAGGTGTGAAAAAATCCCCCAGTGTAGAATTGCAGGCTCCCGTTAGAGTGAATGTGCATTAATCTGAAAGACACGTGCAGTACGAACAAAATAGATGAAGTACTTTTGCACTAGAAAGGAAAGGAAAGCAGGGTGTTGAGTTTGTGACTATTGTGGGTGTGTGGGAGGGAGGGAGGAGAGAAAGAGAGAGAGGGAAGGAAGGAAGGAGAGGGAGGGAAGGAGAGAGAGGGAAGGAAGGGAAGGGAGGAAGAGAGAGAGGGAAGGAAGGAAGGAGAGAAAGAGAGAGGGAAGGAAAGAGAGGGAGGGAGGGAGAGGGGAAGGAAGGAAAGAGGAAGAGAGAGAGGGAAGGAAGGAAGGAGAGGGTGAGAGAGAGGAAGGGAAGGAAAGAGGGAAGAAAGGAAGGAGAGAGAAGGAAGGAAGGAAGCAAGGAAGGAAGGAAGGAAGGAGGTGAGGGAGGGAGATTCTTTTCCTACCCAGATAACTAGCTCTTCTCTAGTAGAGGAGAGTAAACCTATTCAAATAGAAACACCTTGTTAGCTAGTCTTGGTGTGAATTTGGAACCATTACACATAGTCCTTGACTTAACAACCATTTGTTTAGCTCAGAGTTGAAAGGAACGGTTCTTAGTGCCCTAGGTAGTCCTAGCTAAGTTACGTTTAAACACAAGCACTGATGATGTTAACCCCATGTCCCACTGAACCAACGGATGCAAAGAGGATGTAAAACGGAGAAAAACGCTTGCCATCCATTGGAAAACGCGATGCATCCGTTGTGGCTACCTCACTGCCATGACATTTTCACACACTCTAATCTGTACAAAACATCCGCTACTGCTTTTCATCCACTCAA
The DNA here is from genome assembly GCA_004320025.1 of Laticauda laticaudata. Classification (NCBI taxonomy): domain Eukaryota; kingdom Metazoa; phylum Chordata; class Lepidosauria; order Squamata; family Elapidae; genus Laticauda; species Laticauda laticaudata. The sequence continues at coordinate 39,537 of BHFT01000730.1, read as the reverse complement.
AAAGTTTTAGCTGCACAAAACTTTTTGAGCAGATGAACTTTCTGCTCGCGCTACGATCTACATCCGTGACACATACAGGCAACAACGTTCTAAGTCCGTTGTCATCCGTTCCACGTCTGATGTATCCCTCTCGGCATCCTCTGGCCATCCGCGCAACTCCACATCGCTCTAGTGGAAGAGGGAGTGCGAAAGGTACGAGAGACGTCCACACAGCGTTAGTAGCACGGACGGAGAAAGGTGAAAGCGTGTGAAGCTCGGATATAAAGCATTAAAACGGACCTATAACTTTGTATATGGGACTGATCTCGGATATTTGTAGGATGTCTGGAGATGTCTAGAGTATGTGGAAGGACACCTAGCGGAAACCAACATTCTTATAAAAAAGGGGGAGGAAATCACTTGGATCTCACTATCAGTCCAGCAGCCCTGGTGTGCAGACCTTTTCAGCCTTGCTCTTGCTCTTCCACATCATTCCATTGAATCTCCACCATGGTGATCATCCACACTCCTTTTGGTAGCCGCCAAATCATTCACAACACACCAGAAACCAAGCCCCTCTTCAAGACTGTTTCACCTTTTCTACGGAAGAAAAAGGACGGCGGCCAAGAAGTGTCTGGGTCGACGATTTGATGGGAGAAGAGTGGAGTTTGGACTCTATGACAAGCTCGATGAGTGGAGCTGAGGAATAAGACCATGCGTCGCATTCAGCAACATTTATGACGGATGACCAGCCCCATAGTTGTATAGAAGTGTGGACGGCTGAGACCCCAGGTTGACCAAGGCAAACACCAGCTTCCTCCAGGCCACTGGACCCTGGACTGAAGGTGGCACTGACTCTGCGACCACCTGGCCTCAGGGACCACCTACAGGAGCATGCAGTACCGGCTTGGAGGGTGGACATCAGCACTTGTGGTCAGAAGTGGTGCAGGCCATCATAAAAATACAATGAGGAGCTCTCCACCAGTGCTCCCTCCACTGAAGAAGGCTGGAAGAAAGTTGTGCCAGAGCAGTGGTATCAGAAGTGGAACTTCCCCACACCATTGAGACGCATAGATGGGCAAGCACGTGGCCTGCAAAGCTCCAGCCAAGTCGGGCTCACTTATTTCTCAACTACAAGGGCCTTTCAGCATCATCTCTTCGCCATGGTCGATGCTGATAAAGTCAGAGGTTCATGGTAGATCGGATGCTTCAGGCAATGGGTCAGCTTCAGATGCCCAGATATACAACGCCAGTGACCTCAGGGAGGGGCTGGAAGACGCAACTAATATGGGTTTCCAGATCCAGACTCCCCTGCCCAACGCACGCAACCAGATGTGCCTTTCCCTCTTCCATCGTGGGATGACGCCTTCTCCTCAGAACACTACCTCATGAAGCCCTCAATTTACCGATACCCTCACCCGTGAGAGGAGGATCTTAAAACATACAGGCTGTCCAGGGTAGATGGGTGGTGGAGAACGCCTTTGGCATCCTGGCAACCAGTTCGGCAGGTACTTCTCACCACCCATGCAGCTCGCCCAGAGACCCGTGAGGAGGATCGCGAAGCTTGCTGCATCCTGCACAATCTCTGCGCACCTCGCTACCCGTGCATGTTGCAGAACAGGCTCGTGGACCATCAACAAGGCAATGGGACATGGAGCCTGGGGAATGGAGGCAAGGGCGAAACCTGATAGATTGTGGATGTGCAAGGCCCCAACAGAGCTTCACGTGGAGGGAAGAAGCAGCGCAACCTTCCTGAAACACTGGTGCAACTCCCAGCTAGGAGCAGTGGAGTGGCAAGATAGTATGGTAGATGCCTTAAATGGATGCTTCCTTCAGCCTGTTCATCACACTGATGAGATTGGGCCATGTATGTTGGGTGGGCCTACAAAAATAACAGGGCATTTAATAAAGAGTTGTTGTTATGTTCAAATGTGTGGATCAATGCTTACATTGTTATTGATAATAAAGGGCTAGGTGTGGCAGCTGGGGAGGGTGGACCATAAGTCCCACTATGCTTGCACTGGAAAGGTTTTATATCCCACAACTTAGTCCTTAAGTCTCACAGCTATCCTTAACCCATCCCACAGCTATCACTTACCCTATCCGCAACAGCTATCGCATCCCACACTATCCTTACACCATCTCGCACAGCTATCCTTGAAGCCATCCCACAGCGACTACCATCCCCACAGCTATTCTTACCATCCCACTAGCAATGCAAAGGTGGCCTTTAACCTTTTTTCAGAAGTTCCTCCAACATTTACTTAAGTAAAAAATAAATGAACCAAGGTGTGTGAAGCAAAGATAAACCTTTATTAATAACAAAACTGTATGACTTTATTAAAAAGCTGCAAAATAACCCAAGTAAAGTGTCTTTCAAGCAAAATTAAGGTCTACAGGAACAAACTCAGTCTCTGGCACTGCTTCGAGACACTCTTGAGGTGTGCCCTGGTTCCAGATGTAAAGGGGCCAGGATGTGGAGGTGGGCTGTCTGGCAAGTGCTCGGTCTCAGGTGCCAGTTGGGGTGCTGACCCCAAGAGTACAACAGGTAGATGGTGTGATGTGTCAGAACTCTTCAGAGAGGTGACTCAGTCCCGATGAGGGTTGAGAGGCACTTCTCAAGGACCTTGGATGTGAGGCTCAGACATGATGACAGATGTTCTGAGGAAGGACTTGGCTGTGGGTGGAGAAGGAGCGAGTGTGTCAGCCTGGTCTACAGCTGGCGTCAGCTGCGGCATCTGTGGTGTCTGTGGCGTCCGAGGACCTTGGGTTTGGCCTGGGAAGGGCTTGCCTTGTGTGGGAAGTCCTGGAAGTTAGGCGAGCGGCTGCTGAAATCTGTGGAAGGGCTGTACAAGTCGCCTGGGGGTGGAGAAGCAGACCTGAGTGGGTAGCAGCAGGTGTCAAGCTGCCGGCCTGCGAGGGTGGTGCAGAAGAGCTGTGATCGCTCTCCTTCATCGCCTGGTACTGGCCTCGGGCATGCCATGAGGGTCCTGGCACATAACGTGATGGAAAACGGGCTGGGCTTGGAGGATGGTTAATGTCGAAGTGGACCAGCTGGGAGAGCAGATCCTGTGCTGAGCTTTTGATTGTGTCCCTGATCTGCCAAGAGGAAGTGTGGCTCTGTCCCTCCGTCTGGCTCTTCTGCCTGCTTTCTGTGGAGGTGGAGCTGGGGTAGGTGTGGGGTTGGTCTCTGGGGCGCTCTTCTTGGCTCCATTGAGATAGGGATTCATCCACGTCCCTCTGGCATGGGAGTACAGCTGTGGAGGGGGGGTCTCTGTCCTGGGGCCCTCCAAAGACACCTGCCTGGACACTGTGCTGTCTTCTGGTGGAAGAGGAGTGGTCTCTCTGTGGGCTGTCTGAGGGAGAGGGTTGACAGAGGGGCTGCTCCTCGGGTGCGGATCTACACCCTCCAGGAAGCTGCACCTGGGCCATGACATGGTCCTCCTGTCAGTTAGCTTGACAGCGCCTGCCCGGACATTCTCTTCAGGTGCAAGCTGCCAAACCAGGTGTGCATCATGCTATCCAACCACCCAGGTAGGACATCTGAAGTGTAGCCCAGGCTCTCGCCTTCTCTCTCACACGCTGCTTCTGTTCCGCTTTGTAGTCGCGATAGAGCCTGTGGCCCTTCCTCCACAGGTACTCGTTTCCCTCAAGCCATTCAAGCACCTCCTCTTTCATTGGGTCCTCGGAAATAGGGATACTGTTTTCCTCTCCTCCTTCTCCTTGCCTTGCCTTTCCTCCTCTGGCAGGGGCTTCAGGTGCCTTCAGCAGCCAGGGCTTTGAGGGCCTTGTGGGCTGTCCAACCACTAGCAGCAGCAGCAGGGAAGCCATCCACCAGCAGGCAGCAGCACCAGCAGAAGCCAAGCAGAGAAGGGTGGCCTGCTCTGGTTCTGTCCTTCTTGCCCAGGGTGGCAGAGTAGGCACAAGGCTTCCTTCTTCTTCCCATGGTGTTTCTCAAGTGTCTTCTGGCAGCAGGTCTTATCCTCTGATGGTGACTGCTTGCGAGCTGCATCCTTTTAGTATCTGCGGAACGCCCTAGGTCGAGACGAGCTTGCACATAACCCACGTGAGCACGGACTACTGCCGGCTACACACTTACTACCTACTAACATCCACTCACTCACAGCCAGCCTCGATCAACCTCTCGTCATGTGCTCCATTCCTCGTATTCCGTCACAAATCCCAGCATATCACTTTCTGCACATCTTCCACTCTCTCTACCTCACAGAAATACACAATCCAGACTGTTGAGATCATCACCATAACAGAGACACTGTAACCAACTAATAGCTCAGGGAACGGAAAATCCAATTCACACCGATAGATCCCCATTTAACAACTTTCCCTGACACCAGGTACCAACAACACCACTTTCCGCACTACCATCAATAAACTCATCCCAGTCCTCACACTCAACACATAAGCTAGATTCCACACCATACATTTTCAAATGCACCATCATCGAATAATAAGCTCCCCATCCTCCACTAGAAATAAGAACGTTACATGTATAGATGACTTCCAAACACCTTGACCATCATCACACTCTGCAATCCACCAATAAGTACTTTAAAACTACAACTTTTCCATCATCCTCTTCACCATATCTCTAAAGTTTCATGTCATCGTCTTCCAATGTCTCTTCAGGGATCCAGTATAACACGGCCATCACGCTCAAAACTAACCACCCTCACGTCTTCCAATCCAACCCCTTCCCAACTAACCAATTGCACTACTTCATCTGATAGCCATCTCTCAGGAACTACCTCATTAACCTACACTCCAAATCTACCATAAGAGAGATCTTCAACTACCTTCCAGAATTTAAACCTTTCACCTCCAACAGGTTCATACTCTCACAATCATCCACAAACCTGAGAAGATGTAACTCTGCATCTCACGAATCTCATGCCACCCTACCACCATTGAACTCTACCAACCAATGAATTGAACCTATACAAAAAACCTAATAGACACAGATGTAGCCCACAGACTCACTAAGAAGAAGCACAAACCGTCAAACTACTCCCACTAGCATGACTCAAGACAGATAATAAACTAATGAAGCTCTTCAGACCTTCTATACACTATATATGTATTTTGCTACAATGAACAGGGATTGTAAAAAAATTTTGTTTATGTACATTTGATATTGATTATTATTATAATACAAGCCTATTTTCACTATACAACATCCACATATCATCCTACTTACTATCCCCAGTATCGTTAACCAATCCCAAATGTGATCCCTCCGCATCCACCTATCTTAACCCATCCCTCAAGCATCAAACTTAAACCATTTCTAAAAGTGTTCCACCAATTATTAAAAACAAAATAGCATTTGATAAATAGACTTTATTAACAACAACGCGATAAAAAACAAATAGTCCTACTCTCTTGTCACTCCAGGTCCAATAAAGTCAGTTCATTATCTTTATGCTTGTCTGAACCCATGATGCAGTCAGCATGGTCCACCAGCTTTGGGAAGCACCGACTGGCATAACAGCAGGCAGCGCAGCTCCAGAAGCAGAAGAGCAGAAGGCCCAGCCCCAGAAGAGCGAGCCCGTGCTACAAGAAGCCCCAGCAGGGCTTCAGTTGGGGGCAGGGGTGGGATGGTGGCCCTGTCCCTCTTGCCAGGGCTGGCGCAGATGGCTGAGGCTTTCTGTGTCTTCCTGGTTGTGGGTATGCTGGCTGCAGGGAGGCTGGCAGGAACCAAGGCTGGCAGGAGCTGCAGGCTGCAGGAAGCTGGAAGGAAGGCTGGAAGGGGGAGTCAGGCTGCCAGGCTGGCAGGACAGGCATGAACCAGGCTGCAGGAATGGACCAAGGCTGGCAGGACAGGCTGGGAAGGAGGCTGACAGGCACGGCAGGCACAAGGCATGGCAGCGCAGGCATGAACCAAGGCTTGCAGAAGGCTGAAGGAGGCTGGCACAAGGCTGGCAGGACAAGGCTGGCAGCAAGGCAGGCACCCAAGGCCTAGCAGGACAGACTGGCTGGCAGCAAGGCTGGCAGCAGGCAGACAGCAAGGCTGGCAGGGAGGCTGCTGCAAGGCTTGCGCAGGCTTGCAGGCGGCATGCGAGGCAGGGTAGGGCAAGGCAGTCATCCGTCGGCACAGATTCCTCTGATGGTGACCTGCTTCCAGAGCTGCTTCCTTATATCCCGCGGGGCTTACGCAATGCATCTCCCACATAGCAATTAACGCTAGGCAATCCATTAGGCTTCCGCTGTGGCTCCCACTAAGCTTCCGGCTCTGATCCGCTTCATCCCTGTTGCATCCGTCTGCATCCGCTGTATCCGTACATGTCGCTTGCTTGAGGCCCCGGAAGCCTGCGGATGTGCCATCCGCTCCCATCTTGCTTCATCCGCTCAGGCTTCCGTTCCCATCCCTGTTCCATCGCTCTGCATCTCACCCGTGGTTGCCTTTCTGTGTATCGCTCTGTTATGAATTTTTGCCCCTTTTGAGAGCGGATAACAACGGATGGAACATTTTTCTCATCCGCTGTGTCCTTTTTTCAAATGTTTTGCATCCGTTGGGCAGTGTGACAGGGCCTTAAAGAATAGTTTCTTAAGACATCTAGAAAGTTGAAATAAGCCTTATTGAGACAGAGTGAGAGCTCACTGTCACTTCCACATCCCAATCTTAGATTAGGCATCTCAATTGCATTTTGATAGTTTAGCTATGCTATCATATATACAGTTGAGAGAGAAACTCATAATACCAAGCAACAGAGGCTGATATTTTTTTATGTGTGGATTTATATCTCATCGTTCCAACATCAGTTCCAAATAGAGCACATAATATTTGCCTTCCCTAATGTTACCCACATAGTAATTCTTTGGGACTGACATAGGCTGTCAGATAGTGATTGAATCAATCCAGTGGCAGAATTCAGTTCTCATGGCAAAATCAGGATCAGGGTATAAATCAGAGTCATTCTCTGTCTTAATCCAGTTGTAATTGTTACATTACTTTGAAAAGGGATAGAATTCAGCAATAAGGAAAACTGAAGGTCCAACATTGTGGAAAAGCGACAGGGTAGAATGATGTAATATGTACATAAAGTAAATAATCTTGGAATATGTGGCTGAAGGGCAAGTTTTCTTAAGATTCTTTGGTCTACTCAACCAATAGTCCTGGCATGTCTGCTTGATTTTCTGAACTGTTCCCTCACAGACAGCTGTGAAAGCTAATGCAGTCACACACGTGTCTCTTTTATTTTGTCCTTGTTCAAAGCATCTTTCTGGGATCTCTATAAAAAAACATAAATTGATATTAGAAGTGAATTTCTCGAGAGTTTGGCCTAAGGGAAGTATTTCAGTGAGAGGCTGAAGAATCTTCAGAGAGATTCTTTCCGAAATATACCCTTTTTACCCCAAAAACAAATATACAAAACAAAAAACCAAAACAAATAGAATTATCTGCACTAAGGTCTATGGCTAAAGCAGGTGGTTTCTTTCCATGGTTCTTTCCTTCCCTGGCTCAAGGCCTGTCAGGCTTTTGATCTTTTCAGGAGAGCTGGTAGGCATTGTAGCTTGGCCACCAGGGGGCCTGTGGTCCAACAAAAGAGGATTGAAATGAATTACTGATTTTTTTTTTCCTTTTTTAATTCTGCCCAGTGATCTGAGGGAATAAACAGCAGCAGTGAGCTGGCAACGCAGACCAAAGTGCCTCTTTGTAAGCTGGACTGAAACTCCAATCTCCTCGTTTACTCTCTTCCATGCCCCCAGCCCTCTTTAAGACCACAAGTCAAAGTGAAGAAACTTTTTCCCTTTTCTCACTGAGGGAAGTGACATCTCTGTTCGTTTGGTGAACTTCTTTCTCCGCATCTCTTCTCTTTACCTCTGTTTTGCAGAAAGAAGGATGTCTTTTCCTTGGACAGGTATGCTTTTGCTTAGTTTTCTGCAGCTACTGGAAGCCCTGATGAAAGAAGGAGCTGTCCCATTTATTGAAGAAAACCATGCACCCTCCAGAATGGAGGCAAAGGCTGGAGAAGATCACTTAAAAAGACACATCAATTCCAAAGGTGTCCTGATGGAGGTACTTGGAGAACTGGGCAGGAAAAGAGACTCAGGACTGATTGGCAACCATGAAGAGCAACAGTTCTCAGAAGAGAAGCTGAGGTGGAGAAGAACACGTAGAGGAGCAAAAGATGATGATGCCAAGTCAGTTCAGCAGTATGTTCCAGGAGTCAAAGTAGAATTTCCTCGGCCTGCGAACCCAGCCACTTTACAGCCAATGAAGCCTCCAGCTCCATCCAGCACAGATCCTTTTGAACCCCACCAACAGAGCCCGGCAGTCTATGGTGATAGGGCGGCCCAGGTAAATAGGACTGTGGCACTAGGAAAGCGTTTTCAGATACAGAACCCTCTCTATCCAGTGACAGAAAGCTCTTATAGTGCTTATGCTGTCATGTTCCTGTCCCTCATTGTCTTTGCTGTAGGCATTGTTGGGAATCTCTCGGTCATGTGCATTGTCTGGCATAATTACTATATGAAAAGTGCTTGGAATTCCATTTTGGCCAGTCTTGCTTTCTGGGATTTTCTTATCCTCTTCTTCTGCCTACCTGTGGTCATCTTTAATGAAATTACCAAGAAGAGACTGCTGGGAAACTTCTCCTGTCGCCTTGTGCCCTTCATGGAGGTAAGAATTTCCTCTGCTAACCTCTAGTGTGTATCATCAACAACCTTGTGTCTTCAGTTGAGGAAGAGAAGGATAATGTTATATTTGTGCTTGGCCAGCTTTATGTTTTGAATTTGACTTAAGCCCATGTCATTTTACTTTACCTGTCCTCAATAAGATGAGTTTTCCTAACATCAAGTCTGAGGGCTGATTGATTGAAGAGCTATAGAAAACACCATCTCTGTTTCAAAGAGGATGACAAAAATGCCTTTGGTAAAAATGGAAGCAAGCACAGTTATGCTTATTTCAATGCCAATTATTTGATGAGAAGAATGTTTCTGTTTTGACCCCAGAGATACAAAGTGGAAGCTGTGGCTTATATTTCCAGGCTTATATTTCCTTATATTCATGTGTAAATTTTTATGCAATCATTAATAATTAATATTAATTATTCAACCATTAATATTAATGTTCTAACCATTAATAGACTGTCCATCAGCTTGGTATCTTCCATGTAGATAAGACTAATGTATGGAGAACAACAGATTAGGGGATGCTGCATTAATAAATGAAAACGAGGTACTTCTCACATCAAGTTTATAAAAGTGGGGCTTTAAAATCACCTAAAAAAGGAGAAGATATTAATTAAAAAGAGTAAGTGCACCTAATGCTTGTGCTGAATCTATAATTAGCAGGTGTAGGCCTCCTGTAGCCTGGCATTTTGAGACCTAGACTCAAGCCATCATTCTTTAGAGATCATGCACATTTAATTACACTGAGTAAAAATTCTTCTATAATTTAAGCCTGAGAATTTTGAAATGAAATGCCAGACTAAGAGAAATTCTTGTCCAATGCATGCAATGCATTTCAGATTTTATACCTGCTCACCACAGCCACAGGGAGGAGGTGGACAGGAACTCAGGATGAAGAAGGAAACAACTCAAGCTTTTTTTCTCGAAGTAAAAGATTATTACTTGTAATTGGTTGAAGACCATTTAACTGTGAAAGGATGGTCTTCCTTATTCTCCCTGAACCAGGGAATTTTACTTTTAATCGGTCAAAATGATAGCAAGTAAAGGCTTTGCTATCATTGAATCATTGCCTGAAAACGTTGAATTTCTTCTGAGATCACAATAGTTATTCTAATTTTTAAAAATCTCAGGGACTGTTTAAATTAATAAAAAGTTACTAACAATCTTAATCAAGATAAATGATAAAATATTTGGAAGACATATAACCATAATTTATGGGTCTATAGCTATCAGCATCCCTGGTTATATCCAGCAATACCTAGTGAGAGAGAGTTTAGGGTATATATAATATCCTTGAACTTAATCTGATAAAGATATGCTGAGAGAAGGAGATATTGAACGAAGTGACCTTTACAACTGATCATAAATCTATACAAAACCTGCTGTAGTGTATAACTTCATCTTTGCGACTCATGAAGGTTACATGTCTTTCCTCATGAATTCCCTAGGAGTTGTGCTTCTCCTAAGATGAAAAGGAGATGAAAGGAGTTGTGTTTTGAATGATGTGGAGTTTCCATGGAAAATCTATTTGGCTGAAATGTATTACCATAGAATCTCTGTTAATAAGAGCAGGATAAAGGCCATTTTAATTTTCTTTCAATGGTGCCACAGGATTTTGGATAATATTCTCAGAAATACTCTCAGAACAGCTTCAGTGTTCTTAAACAAAAGAGCATCTCACGGCAAGGTTAGATTATTCTGCAACCAAAAATCAGTGTATTTAATTTAATTTAAAAGGTATCAGGCACACTGTCTCTTCTCTTGGTTCTTCCTCACTTCTCCTAATGCCAAAACTAAGCATCACTGGCAGAGGCAGAGAGCAGCACCAATAAAACCTGCCAAAGTGGTTGAGCCTAAAATTAATTTACAGGATCTGTGCTACCATCACACCAACCTTTGATCAAGTTGTGGTCTTTACTTGGAAAAATATCTATTTAGATTAGGCTATATGGAATCATGTCTTGACATACACAATTACAAAATTGGAAGGGATCTCAGAAATCACCTAGCTCAATGTCATAGATCCAATAGACTAGAGCATCACTGAGAGATCACCACTATCCATGCTCTGTCTGGATGTCAAACAACGGACCAGTGACAGTCTGTTCCACTGGTTTACTGCATAATGTACAGAGTCAGAAAATTCCTTCTGATACCTGGCCTAAATCTACATCCTTATAGATTTAACTATAAAAGAGAAGGAGTGTAATTAATCTCATTAAGAGACTTTTTGTCAACACAGCAACACTTTTCAGAATTATTATTAGATCCTGTGCCATACTGTAATTCGAGTACAATTGTGTTCAATTCATGCATTGGATCCACATATTGTTTTTAGCCTGATTATTGATTTAATATATTTTCTGACTTATACATTGAATTATCAGCATACCAATAGTTTAAAACCCCCAAACCAAATTAATGAACTGAAACCAAGTTTAGAATGCTGTATGGTAGGCTTTAACTAATCTGGTTAAGTGTGCTATATGAAAATAGATATTGTTAATTTTTATGACTATTTTAAAAGGTTTTTTAAAATATTTAATATTATGTAAGCCATCTTGGGAAAATCAAGAAGCAACATACACATTTAATAAAATAAAATAATTGAAACAATTATCTACTCCTTTCATTATTATTTATATCTTTGATTCATTCCACTCATTTTCTGTGAATCTTCTTAATGAATTTTGAACTGTGAGTTCTTTAAAAAAATACTATAAGATAGTGCCATCCTATTAATGTGCAAAACTGGAGCATTTACAAAGCAAGAAACAATGGGGTGTATATCTGTGTTTCTATAATATCTAAGATATAATTTCAAAAGATCAGGTTCCTTCTGTCTTCAAGAAAGCAATTGGAAGAAAGAAGTTGGAATGAGGTAGGATTAGACATACTGAAAATAAAGTTTGTTTAGACTGAAAATGGATTGTAATGTATCTGATGTGAACATTCAGATCCTTTGTACACAAGTCATTTTCTATCAAACATAATGAATAGATTGTGCTTCCTTAGAAACTGCAATGTTTCAACATAATTTCTATAGTTTCCCTGCTCAATGCAGGAGGATATGAGAGTAAAGCAGGTGATGGACATCTGTGAATGATTCAGAGCTTGACTAAGGGGACAGCAGAGTACATGAAGGAGGCAGAGAAGACAATGAGTCTTTGACTTAATGTGACAAGGCCACAAACAGTTGGACACATCAAAACCCATTACAAAATAAGAACACACAATCATATTTATTCCTGCAAGCAACACATCCTATCACTGCCAGAAGCCACACTAACTGTGAAAAGTCTAGGCAGATTTAGGTTTTCTATGCAGTTTTCTCCTATCAGGTTGAAAGTTAAATCAGAGTTACAAGATCTAGGTTACATGACAGTGGATGGTGGCAAAGAGAAGTGAATAATGTTCACTTCTAATGCTTTGCTACCATCTTGTGATCTTAAGGGTTTTTACAGTTCAGATCTAATAGACCTACTAACATTAAGCATTGGCCATCTTCATATTTATTCATTCAGATGATTTTCTTGTTAGATAGGGTAATAGGATATTTGATCTTGCTTCTATGAAAGGTTGAAGAGCATTATTTGATTTAAACTACCATATTCTGATATTCACTGATGTATTTGTTTATTTTGGCAAATTTTAATCTTCTAGGGAAAAAGGACATCTGCAATTCTGCATGGAATTCTATGAACCAATAGCTTCTCTTTTGCAAAAACTATTATGTATCATTGTGTTTGGTTTTGCATTTAAGAGAATGCAGCTATCCATATCAGAAAACAGGAAAGGTGGCTTGAAAGGGATAATTTGCAGTGGAAAAATGGCAAAACCAAAGTTGCATTTTGCCATGCTATATTCCTTTCAACCTATGAGCTGCCTTAGGATTCATAGTTTCATAAAATTCACAGAAAATTGCCTTAGCAATACCAATAGCATTTAGACTTATATATCACTTCATAGTGCTTTACAGCCCTCTCTAAGCCATTTACATATTGCCCCCAACAATCTGGGTCCTCATTTTACCCACCTTGGAAGGATAGAAGGCTGAGTCAAACTTGAACTCCTGGCAATGGAGTGCAGAGTTAGCTTGCAATACTGAATTCTAATCATTGTGCCACCATGGCTCTTATATAAACACTACTGACTTCCCCTCATCTCACTGAATATGTCTTTATTTTTGCACCTGTTTTATTTATCTCAGAATAACTGATAGATTATATCCTAAAAGTTCATAGCTTCATAACAACATATTGTCCAAAATTAACACTAGATAATTCCATATAAATGTAGTCACAGTAAACATTTAGGACATATAGGAACAACTGTCCACTGATTTTTTTGTCCTTGGTTAATTAAATATACAAATTTGCAGACCTGCATAGATATATCACCCAAATTCTCCTGATGTCCTCAACCCAGATGGCTATATTTGCACTGATGCTCCTTCAATGTTGAAAGCTGAATTGTTAATTCAAGATCTGCAATAGACATTTTCCTGTTGTGCCAATAACTTTATGGCTGTGATTCTAAGCATAGTTATATAAAAAGCTTCCTACCAAAGCAGCAATTATCACATGCAGCATTTCTTTTTTCCTCAGGAATTTGTTCAGGTTGTAGATGAAAGATTGTAGGTTTGGATTCTTCTTAAAAGAAACCCCATAGGAATATTCTATAAAATGTGATAAAATGTAGAAATCTACTTTAAGAGATCTGGATAGCATCTATATAAGGACAGTTATTTTAAATAAAATTTGATTTTGTTGCAGCTGCTTTGCTCATGACAGCCCTCTTTGCTGTCTGCCACATCAGGATCCTTGCTGCAAATTTGCAATTCCATTATAAACCAATTTTCTGAATCTTACATAGCTTTGTATTTTCTCCACAAAGGTTTTCATACCTGAATTTTACTCCAGAGGCCCCTTAATTTCAACCAAACATGAACTTTTTTCTGCTTTCCCTTTTTCTTTTAGTGTGCCTAAGCAGGCAATGGCAAACCACTTCTGGAAAACCTTATCAAGAAAACTGTAGGGATTAGTCCATGCATTCACCAGAAGTCAACTCTTCCTCAAAGGCAGCTACACACCAAAAAAAAGTGTTATAGTGGATCATACTATTATAGTAAAACAGCAGAACTCAAGTTTCAACTGACAATTTGCACCTTAATGACTTGTTCATTTTGAAGACATCCTCCTGTTTGCTGCATTACTCTAACACAAGTAGCCATCTTGAAATCTTTCCCCAAGGTGCTTTTTCAAGAGGCAAGTTGACTTTCTGTTTTCTCTTTGACGACATTTCACTTCTCATCCAAGAAGCTTCTTTGGATGAGAGAATTCTGAAAAAGCACCTTTGGAACAACCATGACCTGGATGACAGAGAATCTCCATAAACATCTTGAAACATCTTAATTTTCTGTGTATTTTAGAAACAGTTGATGGTACAAGCTAACTGGATTCAGACATCATAGTACTATCCAGCAGTACTATCCAGCAACCAAGCAACCTCTACAATAATCTACAAAGTCCTTCAAACCATATAGTGTAACTGCTTGGAACATCAAATTCTTTTATTTGGATTGGCTTTTCAAACAAGCTCTCCATAAAACCCATCTTTCTTTAGTATTCATCAATATGATGACCACAAATATGAATATGGCCTTGCCTCAATTTTTTAAAGCATCCCTTGAAAGCTCATAGTTTTAATAAACACCATGAGAGATTGTACCCTGGAATTGCTGTTTTCTGCTGCTTTGGCAGCAGTTCAAAGGACATGGGACAGGGAAAGAGGGGGAAGGGGAGGCAGAATAAAGAAAATAAGCCTCTTTCCAAAGCTTCCGGTGTTAAATGAATGTCCCTTTTTCCTCAGAGAAGTGAGCGGGTGCCTGCAATTAGGGCCCAGAGCTCTTCAGCAGTCTATGAACAACTGTCCAAATGAGGCGTAGTATTTCCTGAACTGAAGGAAAGCACAGCATTTGTAATGGGGAGTGTTGTGCAAAGAGGCGAGCTCTCCCTCCACCCCCCCAGCTGATATTTATTCATGTTCTACATTGTCTGTCCAACCCACCCAGTGTTTGGCATTTTCTCCTCCACGCTTTGCCATCTTCCTTTTTGGCAGACAAGGATGTTTTCCTGGGATTCTGAATGCAGCGGAAATAGTTTGGGACATCAACAAACTTACTTAACTCATTTGATGCTCAGAAAGTAAATGCATTTTGACTCAGTAAATTTTTTGGAAAGGACCAAAGGTTGCTTATCTTTCCTGATCTTCTGTTTTTTTCTTATTAATTGCCCTCTGTAAAAAGAAGCATGTAGATCAGGGAAGCATGACATACAAGGAACAGAATAAAGGGATGGGACATGGGAGATAAAAAAAGCTTTAAGGGACACATCCATTTTGGTAGAATGATTTTGGGGGCGGTGTAGAGAACATCATGCAAACCATAAAGGAAAAATTCTAATCTATCCTTTCATTTCCATATACATTTACCACAGTATTTGCACAGATGGCCAAAAGTTTTTTAAGCAGGGGTGCATTTTCAATTTGACTTTGTCCTTCTACAGTGTATTCAACTATATTCCATTATATATATAATCCTTGGGAAGATACACACAAAGGGGGGGAGAGTGGGAGGGAGGAAGAGAGAATGAGTGTGTGTATGTGTGTAAGAGAGAGAGAGAGAGGGAAAGAGAGGGAGAGGGATGTGGAAGTTGTGGGAGTGCTATCATTTGAGACTTTCAAGAAGAGATTGGACTGCCATTTGTCAGGAATGGTGTAGGGTCTCCCGCTTGGACTAGATGACCCAAGGTGTCTTCCAACTCTGATTATCTGTTATCTGTTATATTACTCCTTTTTAATTACATTTATTAGTAAAGATATTCCAATCCTCTTAATTGTTTGCAGTGTCACTGTACAGTAACATAGTATTTATCCTGCAATTATTTAGGGACATTGTCTTTGAGTCAGTTCAATTCCTAACAACCATATGGATATATCTATGCAGTTTTCTTGACAGTAATATGGAACTGTTTGCCATTGCTGTCTCCTGGGATTTTTTAAAACTTTCTGTTGATGAGTGGTTTCCCATCCAAGAACAATATAGCTTTGAAACTGCTTAGGTTCTGAGCCATGTTCTGGCACCTGATGAGACAGAGACACTGAAGAAAGACAAAGAATGATGTCATAGTCGGCAGAAATTAGTTCCATGTTCACATTATAGTCTTTAAAATGTTTGCAAAGAAGTAAGAGGTGCATCTCTTCTGCAAAATTAAAATAGAAGTGAAAACAATGCTGACAGTGCCAAACTGTTTTTAAATCTGCAAGATCTATTTTCATGTGAACCAAATGAAGCCAGCTGTAAAACAGAACTTATGTGATGTGTAGAAACTGAAATGAGTGTAAAATATCTGAAAATGTACCAGCTCCCAAAATGGTTCCTGTTATCACAATTCTCACATGCTTCTCTTTCCTAACAAACCCACCCTTGACTTTAGGACTCTAATTGAGGAGGAGAATTGGCTTTCTGCTGTTAGCATTACTTTATCGTTAGGAGTTTGTAACTTTTATGATTTACTGCAAATTGTTCAAAGATCCATCAAGGTCCGAAGTCTCCTTCTGCTCACTTTGAATATAAGGAACCCAAAAAGGATGGAAATAATAAAAGAGGGGAAACTAATTGCAATAAATGAAGCAGGGAAACAAGATTGTAACTTTGATAGAAATTTAATAATTTTATATCAAATAAAGAATTAGAAAATCAACTACATATCAATGTCTGTACATTTGGTTTTGTTAAATGATGTTGGAATGAAAATGTCCTCACACATTGCAAAGACCTGGGAAGTAGCTAAGGAAAGATAGTAAAGAGAGAGTTAAAAGCTTTTTTTAATATCCTCATGGTGAAGGAAAGTCAATATGCTTGTTTTTAAATGGTACAAGCAATCTTTCCTAAATTGCAGCTCCTGATACTTCTAGTTACTAAGCAAATGTAGAGAAATGTTTATGGAGATTCTCAGTCATCCAGATCATGGTTGTCCTATAGGTGCTTTTTTCAAGAGGCAACTGGACTTTCTGAGCTAAAGAAGCTTCTTGGATGAGAAGCGAAACATCTTCAAAGAAAAAAACCAGAAAGTCCAGTTGCCTCTTGATAAAAAATCACCTTTGGGGCAAATGGAAGGAAACATTTTGGGAAACATGGTGTATGACACAACTTCAGCATCAACTCCACATGGAAATGCTCAAAGCTGATATATCAAGTCACACATATTCCTTGGTAGAGCTGGTCCCCCATCTCTATTCTAGAGAATTATTGCACAAACTTGTATGATTGCTCCTGAAGCATTTAAAAGTGCTGGGGACTGGAATTACTTTCCCTGTTTTGTACATCCCATTTTATTTTGGCATAATTTGGGATCTGCATTAGTCTGCATGGTAAATGAATTTTCTATGCTAGAGACAGGGTTTATTTTTTCTTTGAAACCTTTTTTGCACAAAATTGAAAAAGTCTGTATTTTCTCACTCACTTAAAAGTTAAGGAGAGGCGAATGTTTTATTTCTCTCTTTGGCCATCTCAGTTCAACCATTTCTCTTTGTTATGCCCCTAGGTGACTTCTCTGGGAATCACCACCTTCAGCCTCTGTGCCTTGGGCATTGACAGATTCCATGCAGCTACCAGCCCTCAAGCCAAGCTCCGTCCAATTGAACACTGCCACTCCATCATTGCCAAGCTGGCTGTCATTTGGGTGGGTTCCATGACCCTTTCAATCCCAGAGCTCCTTCTTTGGCAGCTGGCACAGGATACCTCACCAGTCTCTGGTGTAGTATCTGACTACTGCACAATGAAACCTTTTCAGGAGCTGCCTGAGTCCATTTACTCTCTGGTTCTGACTTATCAGAATGCTAGGATGTGGTGGTATTTTGGATGCTACTTTTGCCTGCCAATCCTCTTTACCGTCAGTTGCCAGCTGGTCACCAGAAGGATCAGCAGCTCAGAGAAGACGGAATGCCGTGGCAATAAGCATGGGCAGTGTGAGAGCCAACTCAATTGCACAGTGATTGGCCTGACAGTGATCTATGGTCTCTGCACCCTTCCTGAAAATGTCAGTAATATTGTTGTGGCCTATCTGTCTCCCGACATGACAAAACAGACCCTGGACCTATTAAGCTTGATCAACCAGTTCTTCCTGTTCTTCAAATGTTCAGTTACTCCTGTGCTTTTACTGTGTCTTTGCAAACCTCTGGGGCAAGCCTTCATGGACTGCTGTTGCTGCTGCTGTGATGAATGTGGTCAAGAAACAACTTCCAGTGATGGTGGTTCTGACAGCAAAATCAAAACCGAGATGTCCTCAAATATTTTCTTTGACAAGCCCCGAGAGTCACCTCCCCCGATAGGGGCCATTGGCACGCCATGCTAAGTTCAATCATCCTAGTGGTAGATCAACAGCAATTCTTCCGCTACCTTTTCCCAAGACCAAAAGTTGTGATTTTTTTTTTTTAGTATTAATTGGTGAAATAGCTGGACACTGGAGGTGGGACTTGGTGTCTATCATCTGTTTGTTCCAGCACTGTCTTGTAAAAGAACACCTTACAAACAAGGCATCACCAATAGCTATCTCTTCTTTGCTGAACCAAGGGTGCCATTGACTCACCTGATCAACCATTACTAGAAAGGATGGTGTTCTGAATGCGAAAGATACTGTGGAAAGGCCCACTTGCAACCCTTTCAAGAATGGAGAAATCACCTGTTTTAAAAGAGTTCGTAGTACACACTAACCTATTCTGCACTGATGCAGGACCTTACTGTCCTCTTCTTCATGTCTGCCCCAAAAACAGCCTTGTATACAAAGTCAGCACTATCCTAGGCTCAATAAACGAGTAGACTAAGTAGAAAAAGGTTCTAGTCACTTTATTCAAAATGCGGTAGAACAATTGATCATTCTGTAAGTGTTTTTCTCAAAAAGGTGAATCTGTCCACATTGTATGAGCCAGAATTCTTGTCTAGCCAAGAAATCAGGATTTTACAACAGGTTTCACTGTATCTTGTTATGTGGGGGGGGGGATAGTGGGAATTGTTATTTTTTAAATTCACACTGAAGACCTCAGATTGGGCTATTTTGATTTATCCATGCTTTCAAGTGACTACCATCACATTACCATCTACTTTAGTGTATAATCAATTAAGTCACTGTGGCATCAATGGCAGCATTCTTGACAATTTTCTCTGTTTCGCTGGGCATCCAGTTTGTTTTCTTCCATTTCTTAACCTTTGACAGTAGTCTCTTTTCACATTCCTTTTTACCAACTTCCTTATTTCATTCTACAATTCCTCTGGTTCCTATTAATGAGGCTCAGAATTTCAAAGTGAAGGCTGATGTTTTCCTTCAAAATGATGGGTCAAGATTGTATCACTAGGAACTGCTTGGCTTTGTTCTTCTGCTTATTTCATTTGGAACGTGCACATGATCTGTTCAATTATCTCCTGGCTCTTTGTTGTAATTAAGATTGTCCACCTCCTTGGGACAATACTATAAAGGTAGTCCTGACTTATAACCACAATTGAGACTGGAACTTCTGTCACTAAGCAATACAACTTGGTTAAGTTACGCCCAATTTTGTCACATTTTTCTGCCATAATAAGCAAATCTGCAATAAGCAAATCACACAATTGTTAAATTGTTAAGTAAATCCAGTTTCCCCCACTGGCTTTGCTTTTTGGAAGCTCCACCCTCCCAGAAAGTTGTAAAAGGTGATCATGTGACTCCAGTGCAATTGTTATAAATACATGTTGGTTGCCATTTAATCATGTGACCATAGAGATGGTGCAACGGTCATAAGCGCAAGGAGCGGCTGTAAGTCGATTTTCTCAGTGCTAGTATAACTTCAAGTGGTTGTAAGTCGAGATCACCTGAGGTCAATTTGATTTCTGCAAACTCTTGTCTGGTGATGTCTACATAGATGCATGTTGTTTTTGGTTGCTGCAAAATTGTTAGCGGTGAAGAAATGCCAATGAAGAAATCATTAGATTGGCAGAAACAGCTACAGGCAGTCCTAATTTAACTACAGTAATTCGGATTGGAAACTCTGTTAAGTAATGCAATTGTAAGTTGAAAAACTGTATGATTGTGCCATTCATTAATCAATGACCTCACATCACCATGACTTCCTACTTCCTGTCAACTTTTTCACTGACTGTTGTGGGAATCTGACAGGAAGGTCATGTGACTCCAGGATGCAGGGATGGTCGAAAATATGAGATCCACTCATAACTACCACTTGTTCAGTGTCATTTGAATGGTTGCTGAAGGAATGATCACTAAAAGACTACCTGTAAGTCATTCTGCTTCATTTCTGTTTCCTAGCCCGGTTATGTCTCTCCACCTTCATTCCAACTATTACAAGTGACTTGTTCATATTGAGTTGGTTTCAACAGCACTGCAAACTTCCTTTTCCAGCTTAAGGTTTCACTTTAAACCAGTAGTAGATCAAAAAGTCTTTAAGAGGCCCAAGAGACATGTTCAAAATTATGATATTTGGGGCATTTTGTACATAAAGAGCTTTCACACTCCCTGCTCCCAACCTCTGTATGTACTTATCAGGGATTTACTTTTTTCTTTCTCTCAAATTTTAACTATCTTTTTTTTAGAACATTAAGTAACTTCATAAATAAATCAGTTCAACAGCCCTAATATCCAAAGTAGAAGATTATTGATTAATAGTAGTGGATATATGGTTTTCAGTTCTCATGTACACTGGGATATTTAAGTGGCATTAAAAATGTAGAATTTACCCTATTGGGAAGCCTAGTTCACTTGCAGGTCTGATACATAGTATTTTTTTGTAGCACATGAAATATTTACCAGAATGATGAATTTTTGTCACTATATGGTACTGCACAGCTTCTTGTGGGTGACTGACAGTCAGAGACTTAAGTTCAATAGTGACATCTCTCTATGCTTTTTCCCTCATTGCATCAGCACCATATAAAAAGGATTTGGACACTGAGAATCTCATTGAAATGTTTTGCACTTTCAGGAAACAGCTGGGAAATATGACCTGGGTGTAATCCAAACATTTTCAAATGCACAAGATGGAAAGCAGCCATTTATTTACCAAATTGGCCTCCATGGAAGTTTACACTTAGCAGTTTTGGTTGTGAAAAGCTTATGTTAAGCTCACAGATCAAGGCCCTATTGACAGATTTTATATAGCAATAGCACTTAAGATTTATATACTACTTTATAGTTTCTTTTTACAGCCCTAAGAAGTTTACAGAGTCAGCATATTGCCCCCAACAATCTGGGTCCTCATTTTACCACCTCCGAAGGACAGAAGGCTGAGTCAACTTTGAGCCTAGTGAGATTTGAACCGCCAATTTGCAGGCAGCTGGCTGCAGCAGTAGTTTACAGTACTATACAAAAGAAAGTGTCAAAGAATATAGACAAGAGGTGAAGCATAAGTAGTGCCAAGAAGCAGCAAGCTTGAATTAAGCAACATGAGATGCCTCTGTCAAGAAATAGTCTTCCCTATTTCTTCTTTATTAAACTAGCTTCTCCGAATCTGGTCCTCTGCAAGTATATTGGACTACAACTACTATCATCCCCTGATAGGTTGGCAAAAGATGTTCTAACCCATCATTCCACTGCAAGAATGCAAATACAACCCTTCAAATAAATAAGGAATATCTAATGGAGTAGCATCTGCTGCTGTGCAGCCTCTCACTATTTTGCCCTTCTCTTGATCAGTCCTCCATCAGAGTATACAATATTTATAACACGTTAAAGGAAAAACCAATTTCTGTGTTTTAAACTACAGGGGCAGTAGATGACATATGGCCTTCCAGCGTTCTGAGCTCCATTTCCTTTCAGCACTTGCCAGCATGATTTTGGACTGTGAACACAGGAATTCAACCATATACAGAGGTCCGTGTATTGTTCTTTAAGGCCCTGTCCACTGGCCAACGGACGCAAAACGTATGCATAAAGGACACAGCAGATGAGCAAAATTTGGGGGGTGACTCCATCCGTTGTCATCCGCTCCAAAAAGTGGCGAAAATTTGCATAAACAGAACGGAAAAGAAAGGAAAAGAACGGACGCGGGTAGTATGTAGCGGGGATGTTAAACGGATGTTCATAGGAAGCCTAGAGGATGTATATAGGATGCAAACTGTTCACTGCTCATCCTGTCTATTTCTGCGCTACTAACGCTGTGTAGACGCTTGGTGTACCTTTTGTTTCCTCCCTCTTTCCGTTTTCAGCTGCAGCGGATGTGAGTTGAGGGGATGCCCAGAGGATGCAGAGAGGATACAGCGGACATTTAACAGATGATAAACGGACATAGAACGTTTGTTGCTCGGATGTCACGGATTTACATCGTACACAGCGGAAAGTTCATCCGTTCACAAAGTTTTGTGCAGCTCAAAACTTCTTGGGCAGATGAAATCTCAGTGGACGGATGCTGGAGGGATAGAGCGTATGAAACACGTATGCAGTGAGTACTCAACGGATACATCGCGTTTTCCAATGGATGGCAAGCTTTTTTTAACGTTTTACATCATCTTTGCATCCGTTGGTGCAGTGGGACATGGGCTTTACTATCAGCAGCTGTCTTTGCAAGACAAGCTTTTCAAGAGTTACTTAACTAGTCAACCACATTGTAACTGCACAAAGCTGAAGTATAAACTAGCCACATTGTTTGGGTTGCTTTCAACTCACTGAAATAAAACATGGTTGGCTAGTTTGGGTATGCCCCAGTATTACTGGATTTGTAATTCCAAAGTTGATTGGAACCACTGTCTTCCATCATGTTTATTTGTATAACATCTAAATAGGTCACAATATGATTTTTCCCAAACTACATTTTCATCCAGGAGAAAACTATACTTTTTGAAACTGACATAGTTGACCAGTATTGAGAAAACTTGTGTTCAAGGCTCAGTTCAACCATGTGGCAAATTGGGTAATATAAGCTCCATTAGTCTCTCTCAACGTAGCCTAGCTCATGGAGTTGTGAGGATAAAAGGGAGGAATAGGAACACTATCATGAGTTTTTAAGAGGAATAAAGGCAGATAAATGTAAGCCATAATATTAATGTGACAGTATTACAACTATAGCCTATGCATGAATAGAATACCTCTCTTAGAAGGATAAATTTTACCTTATTTTTAGATGTGAGTAGTGGATACAAATAATAGCAATTAGTTACTCAGCTGGGATGAGTGAGTGAGTTCAGAGTGTTTTGTTATGATTTTTGTTTGTATATAGTTCTTACTCATAGATGTCACTTACTTAGTGATGGGAAAAACTTCTGCCAACAACATAAGGAATGTGGGAAGGGAAAACAAATCTAATACCGTGTTTCTCCAACAATACGGCCTCCCCCAATAGGAAGTCCCAGCATGCTTTATAGGCATAAAATCAAATTAAGCCCCTCCCCCCAAATTAAGGCCTATATTAAACATGCGAAATGGGGGGAATGGCGGGGGGGCTGGCCGTTAAGAAGTACTTTTGTTGCATACCTGGATATGGTGCTGCATGCATTGATCTTGGCATTGGTGGGGCACTTCATATCGGGAAACCTTCTGCCACCATTGCTTTCCCTTCTCCCCATGCTGCCATGGTGTTTCAAGCAACGCCGTAGAGTTTGGCGCAGCCATGCGCGGCCAGCCAGGGCTCCTCCCTGCAACCGTAGCTTGGCAGAGACACTCGGCTTCAGGTGCTCCTGTCGCCGCATTCCCTTCGCCTTCAAAGGCAAAGCGAATTCTTTTAAAAATGAAGCCCTACCACCAGTATGACAAAGACTCCCCTGCCCGAGAGGGCAGCCCAACCCCACGTGGGGAGACGAATCTCCTGGGGCCGCAGCGCAGGATCGGCCCACCCTGGGAGAAGCGCCCAGCCACCATCCCTGCCTGGCATTGGGCAGAGCATGAAGAGCTTCGCCTGAGAAAACCAGCACAGCTGACAGGCGGGCCCTCCTGTCCGGCGTCAGACCTCTCACCAGGGAGCGAGCGCCACCCCACCGGATCCTCCGTTCATCCCGCCAGGGCCGCACCGGAGCCATGTGGGCTGGGCAGAGCTGGGAAAGCGAGCTGCAGGTGCACACCCGCCTGCCAAGCAAAAGAGCCGGGCCGACCTGAGCTTAGCTTCCTTCCCAAGTCCCTCCAGCCTGAACCCAAAGGGGCCACCGGGAGAAGCTGCCAGAGACAATGATAGTGCCCACCCGTCCACGGACAGGGAGGCAAGGCGACAGCAGCGCTGCTTCCCTGCTGGCAGGTCGAGCAGAGAGAGCCCAAAGCCGCCCGTCCTTTCTCACCCCTCGCCCAGCCCATCCCCGTCCCCACACACCTCCAAACGCGCTGGCAGCTCCAAACCCTGCAGTGGCACAGATATCGGCACTCACTCATCGAGGCTCAGCTCGGAGGAGGATGCGGCGCAGGCCATCGTCTTGCCTCCCTGTCCATGGATGGGTGGGCACTATCACTGCCTCGGGCAGCGTCTCCCGGTGGCCTCTTTGGGTTCAGGCTGAAGGGATTTGGGAAGGAAGCCAAGTTCAGGTCGGCCTGGCTGTTTCTCTTGGCAGGTGGGCGCGCACCCGCAGCTCACTTTCCCAGCTCTGCCCAGCCCGCACAGCTCTGGTGCTGCCCTGGTGGGATGAGCAGAGGGTCCGGTGGGGAGGCGCTCGCTGCCTTGGTGAGAGGTCTGCCCCGGGGCAGGAGGGCCCACCTGTCAGCTGCGCTGGGCACCCCAGGCGAAGCTCTTCACACTCTGCCTGGTGCCAGGCAGGGATGGTGGCTGAGCGCTTCTCCCGGGATGGGCCAATCCCCAGGTGAGGTTGGGCTGCCCTCTTGGGCAGGGGAGTCTTTTTCATACTGGTAGCAGGGCTTCATTTTTAAAAGAATTGGTTTTGCCTTTGAAGGCGAAGGGAATGCGGCGACAGGAGCACCTGAAGCCAAGTGTCTCCGCCAGCCTACAGTTGCAGGGAGGAGCCCTGGCTGGCTGCACATTGCTGCGCCAAACGCCACAGCATTGCTTAAAACACCATGGCAGCATGGGGAGAAGGGAAAGCAACGGTGGCAGAAGGTTTCCCGATACGAAGTGCCCCACCAACACAGAGGTCAACATCCAAGCTGTCACCACCTGCCCACCCAAGGATGCAAGGGGGGAAATTTAGACACCCCCAAAAAGATGGCCTAGCCATTTTTGGGTGGATCAAAAAAACAGTAAGGCCCGGCCTTATTTTGTGAGAAACACGGTGTTCACTGTGCATTTCTGAATTACAATTATTCGCAATTCCTTCCATAGTACTAAGGGAGACTCAGTGGAAAAAGCTGTTCAAACTAGTCATGGTCTAATGGCCTGACTTTTTGACAGGGTACTTACTTTACATCAGAGTTTGCTTAACACAGTTAATAAAACCACCAAGTTATAAACCATGGTTTACAAAGCAAAAAAGCAGCCAAATATCTATCCTCATAACCAATACAGTACGGTATATTCTGATGTGTGAATGAGACCAACATTAAAGACATCATTATCCAAATTCCATCCGAAGGAAAGGAGTTGCCATCCCAGTGCTGGTCTTTTGCAGAATGGCTAAGCTCCTTCAAACAAGCAAGGAGAGGCTTGAATTTTAATAAAGCTTCAATACTCCTGCTTGGTCCAGATGTTTCTCTCTGTTCAGGGATTGTTACAGAATAAAACAAGCATCTTCTCAGGAGTGTTTGCTTGGCCTGCAGCTCTTTTTGTTTTCGGGGTTGCTCCTTCCCTAATTTCTCTGTGAAGAGAGCCTCCCAGCTCAGTTTGCTGAGGGTTGAATCTCCCTGTACTTTGCTTTCTTTGGATTGCACCCACAGAAGGGAGAAATGCCCAGAGAGAGGGAGGCAGTTGCTAAGGGATGGGCTGCAACTGCCATAAGGGGATCAGTAAGGGCTTTGTATAGGGAATGACACCCACAGTCCCTTCATAGGCCTGCTGCCATGGAGACAAAGCCTCTATCTTTGTACAAAGAAAGTGATGTTTGGACTGCTTCCCTTATTAGCAAACAGGAGAATGCCAGGGGCAGCCATGCTTTCTGTCTCTTGAGGAATCATCTCTTCTAGGCCAACCAGACTTTTCTCCCTTTCTATTTCCAGATTCTCCCTCTCCTGAGAATGAGGGAAAACCCCTTTGCTTATCTAACTATGAATATTTTTTGGGATGAGCCATAGTAAACACTTGTTTCAAGAAAGCCTGGAAGCTTCAAAAATTGTGAAAATACAATGCCAAGATGCCACACATGGACACACACACAAAAAAAACCTCTGTCCCTTGCAGGTCTCTCAATTTGGCAAACTCTACAGTCTCTACTTGATTTCCCCAATATTCTTCTTGTGAGTCTCCTGCATCCTCAAAAAGTTGCTAGAACCTTGTCCCACAATGTATTAATTTTTTACACAATTATAAATTATTGACTATCATATTGACTATTGACTATTAATTTATTACACTATCATAAATTATTACACTATAATATATTTATCATAAATCATAATAATAATTATAAATTATTACATTAGTTTATACACTTCTTTGGCTTTATACTCAAAAGACAAGGAATGGGAGGGAAGGAAGAAATTGCTCACATAAATGTGCTGTTTATTTAATTTATTTATGTACATTACTTAGACTCCATCCACTTCAACAAAGTCTATGGGGCTAGAGTTGATGAAGCAGCACGAGCAGCTGTACATAAATCACAATAAACAGTGAAACAGCAACAGTTTGATAAATTTGCACTTCTCCAAGTTTTGGTCATAACATCAATACAACCATAAACACATCCTTTCTGATCTCCACGTAGCCTTCACATAAAAGTATATCAGGGGAAAAAAATGAGTCAATCATTTTTATTTCCATCACTTTGTAGTTCAGTGATAGAGATGATGCTGGACTCCAGCAACAACAAAACTAGTAGGGATGGTGGGAATGACAGCTCCTCCAGTTTTAAGAAAAAAAACTCAAGAGACTACTTACATGTAAGCTAACATATAATTGTTACCAAGCTGATAATGTGCTAGAATCTCAAGTGATTGAAGCCAGACCGAACAATTATGACACAGATACAGAGTGAGAGGAGGCTGCTGTCTTGATTCATGACTTTTGATCCAAGCCCTACCAGGATGGTTGAAGGGTGTGCAGCTAAAGCATCAGTGTGACCTGAATATCTAGCAGTACAACAGGGGAATGGATGGGAGTTGCTATTCATACTATGTTCTCCCTGCTGGTTTCCTCTGAGCAAGGGCCAAGCAAGAACAATGCTAGGTTTGTTGTCACAGCTCCTGGTTGGTCAGAACTCTGGGGGTGGGGAATGGAGGATGGGGAAAAAAAAAAGAGACCAACCAAGCTTTCCTGGAATATTGCAGAACTGGGGGAGGGCGAGAAAGGAAAGGGTTGAGAATTTCAAAGAAGTTGAAATCAGGAAGGGCAAACTTCATTCAGTTCAACTACCCCCTGCTCCCTACCCCCAAAGCATGCAAGTACACAGGACAGCTATTTCCAAGACAATTGCTCAGACTTGTTACTGTTGGAATAAAAAGAATCTCGAATGATCCTAGTATACAAGGGTGAGATGGCAGAAACCGTTTCACTATTTGCATAGTTGCTGATGTAAGGTTTTAAAAAAGCAGTCATATTCCTGTAGTTCATAAGATCTGGGGAAATATCTGAGGTACTGTCATTTTGCCCCAGTCTGTACAGTGCATAAGGGTAAGAATACAGCAGCAGAGTAGTTTTAACTATGGACCTGTATGGAAGACATGAAGATTGTAACAAGACCAAGTGTAGAAGAGGGTTCCATAATCAAGGCATCATCACAGAAAGGGAAATTGTTTCTTTTCGTAGTCCTACAAATCAATGGATAGATCACCCCAAAATTTTATTTTGCAATGCACAGTTGGGCAAAAATAGCACTGCAATGGAGAACGTGAGCTAGAATATTCATAGGTGATATGAGGAGGCAGTGAATTCTGACAACTTCTATCTGAAGACAGAATTTATAGTCAAATATATCCTATTATCCATCACAGAAAGCAATGTTTCCATGGCAAGTTTTAAGAGTTTCCTTAACAATACAAGCCAATTTGGAGATTCCTTAGAGGTTTAACTTAAAAATGCAAAAAGATCATGCACTGCGATTTTCAGTGGCTATTAGCATACTAGACTGGGGGATTAATCCAAATTCAAAGCAGCTAATCATGCTCAATTCAAATCAAAATTTATGTATGGCCCAAGAGGAAACATGCCAATCATGCTGA
Organism: Laticauda laticaudata; assembly: GCA_004320025.1. NCBI lineage: Eukaryota > Metazoa > Chordata > Lepidosauria > Squamata > Elapidae > Laticauda > Laticauda laticaudata. The sequence continues at coordinate 11,617 of BHFT01000730.1, read as the reverse complement.
TAGAGGATCTACAGAAATCCAAAACAACTGAAAAGCATTATGTTTGGGGGGGGGGGGNTTGTTTTACACAAAAATTCCCATAATGACTTGGCCAGACTAGTTGGGCTTATGGTTTCAACACTTGCTCAGACCATTCGTGTTTTTATTCCAGGGACATCCAGTTATACATATAGCTTCTTGGATTGATCCTGAACCAGATTCTAAAATAATGCTGAAATTATCATAGATCAGAAATTGAAAATAAATCTTTAGATTAAAGTCAAAATATTGAGTTTTATTAGAGTGTTCCAATCAGTTTGGTATAAGAGAAAAGTTATGTTACATTCTAGAAATGGAGCTATACTACTGTGTTGTCTAAAGGAACACAAATTTCTGGCAAAATGACAAAAAGACCGTAGACAATAGCAATGGCTCATTGTCAAGCAACCCTAAGCCATTAATTAATTGGCTCAAATATTCTCTTGCTGTCTTTGCTAAACATCTGTTTCTTAACACCAGATTTATTCCCTTTATTGGCCTACTATTTCCTTGGTCAGTGAGAATGTTAGCTGAGAATAATGGGAATCATAGTCTGATCGACCTGAAGAATATGCTGTTGCAGAAATCTCACTAAATCTATCCCACAAAGAGCCTCACGTCTTTACTAGAAGAATACTGGAAGAGGCTTAGCTTGTTTCCTTCCTAACCTTTCTAGAATGACATTTCTAACATCTCAAGAACAAACTCCTTTATTTATTATTGTGGTCTCTTTTTCAAGGCAAGAAAGTTTTTCTCTTCCACAATAGGAAAAAACCCTCAGAAGAATCAAATCTTCGTATACAGCAAGGAAAAAAAAGTATGGACAACCCACCAAAAGAAAAAAGGTAACAGTGCAACCACCACCAACATAAAATTGTTAATTTATTGTTATTTTGAGCCAAAAAAAGTACTGTTACAAGATTTGTTTTCCAGAGGAAGTCAAAGTATGAGCCAAAAATGTATTTTTAAAAAAGGAATAAATGACACTATACAATTGATTAAATTAAAAAAGTAAAATGCTTCCTTGTGCAGTTCTGTGAAAATGAGAAGAAAAAATAAAATTAGAAAGCACCCTCCCACTCTTGAAGGAAGCAGCTCATGGCAGGATGGGCCCTGCAACTGTACACCTGTCCATAGTTTACATGGGACAGAAAGAAATATAGCCACCCAGCAGCATCAACTATCTTTACAAGAAACAGTATTAGCTTATAATTGCATCTTCAAATATTTTCCATAGCTTCACTTCCTGAGCTTGTCTGCAGCTGCTTTAGAGTGAGTCAAAAGGATAGATACGTAGAAGCAGTAGCCTAGACTGACCTCCCTTAACCAGGAATATCATAGGCTTTGCCAGAAACTCAGGCACTCTATAATCCAAGGGGTTTTTTCTACAAACCCACAGAATGAAATTCCCTCTTCCACTCAATTATCCTAAAACTTCACCCTTGAGTTTGAGGAGCAAAGTTTCCATCGCTCTCCATACATTGGTGGAAGGAGGAGGACGGATTTAAGATTAAAGGAAACTGAGAAAAGTGTCTTGGCTCTTACAGTTTCATCCTGAACTCTGGGCAAAGACAGCNGAGGACGGATTTAAGATTAAAGGAAACCGAGAAAAGTGTCTTGGCTCTTACAGTTTCATCCTGAACTCTGGGCAAAGACAGCCTCTTCTCCACACCTTTCCTGCTCTAGAATTCAAATAAGGTCTGTGCTTTGAGTGAACTGTTCTATGAACTCTGTCTTGCTCAAAAGGCTTTCGAATGGAACCTTTGCATAAGTCATTCTGTTCCTCAACAATCCACAAATGTCTGAGGGAGGAGACAGCCTAAAACATGGACTCAGTGAATGCTAGTGATCCAAACCTAGTCACTTTGGCAGTATACCAGAATCCTAAGTCATCTGCATAGTCACAGGATGTATGTACATCATGCACTGCCTGCTTCCATTCAGGGAAATATCTTGATCCTTGCAAAGAAAGCTGCCTTATGGGTTTTCAAAGATGGGGAGCGCATCCAGCAATAATCAGATATGTTTCTGAAACACAGAAGTAGTAGCAAGAGATGGTGTTCTGTATCTTCAAGTGCAAGGTGAATGAGATTTAAAGCTCAGATCAAAGGGCTTCACTCCTGCCTGCTGGAAAACAACCAAACTGGCCATTGTTTCTAAGGATTTAATGGCAAAGGAGAAAAAAAACAACCTGCATTGGCTCTTCCCTAAAGTCTTGCACAGACGATGAAATGCAAATACTGCTCTAGAGGCTCTTCTGGGGATACCTTTCCCTGCCCCATAATCATGCCATATGCAGAAGGAGAAAAGAGGTGCTAAAGATGGAAGGAGAGAGTTATCTTACAGGGAGAGTATCACCCAAAGTTATGCTCTGTACCCAGCAAGATCTCACTTGTTCTGTGGCTGCTTGTGACATCCCCAATACTGCATTTGTTACTTTCCCACCCCATCCATTAACTGCTGCCCCCTTGACAGCTGACAGGCCCCATTTAGTAACAGTATAATTGCTTAAATTAAAAAATTAAAATATATATACATATATATATATATATATATATATATATATATATATATATATATATATATATATACACACATATATATATATATATACTGTACACACACTGACAACAACAGAACAGTGCCAAAATCGGAGTAAGGAGCAAAAGAGAGGAGGGGGCAGACAGTTTCTTTATAATAAAAACAGGAGTTCAATCTCAGCTGAAGATCCCCTAAAAATACCCATCTAGGGAAAAAGAGGTGGGCAAGAGGGATGGAAAGAGCAGGAGATGGGGAAAGGGAAAGGAGGAGGTGCGCCTGGCTTTTACAATCGCATCTTCCCGATCCAAAACTTGAACAAAGAGCTCTCAGCTTCGCCGGGACTTTGAATGCTGAATAAGCCACTGTAGGGTGATATCTGTCAAAGAAGAAGGTAACAATTTATGACCATAGAGAAGAAAAAGAAGATATGCTAAACTTTCTTCTCCTTACCTGGAGGTGAAATAAAATGTGCAGAGGTCTGCCCAGCTAAAAGCCAGATCTTTTCTCAAACGCTGGCTGATTCAGTCTCACAACCCACCAGAATTGATAGAGGGCAAAGGGTGATGTAACCAAAATCTTCCCTCTTCCAACTATGAAATGAATGGAAACCCCAAAGGCATACAGAACCTTCATAATAAAATTGACTATAAAGCTCAGTTGACTTGGCTGAACCTGTCCACGTTATGGGAAAAACCAGCAACTGGGGTGTTTCTCAAAGGAACTCTAAGATTTAGCTGCAGATTCAATCCCCATCAGCACCTTCCAAGTTGTTACATACCCTGACCTTTTAATCTTTCCCAGCCTTTTACTTTCCAGCTTACCAATGTTGTCTTTTTCTTTGCAAGAAATGGAATAGCAACAGATCTCTCGGTCCTGAATGGCAGACAAGTTCCTGAAAGAGACGTAACAGCATGAAAGATCAGAAGTCTTAGAAAAGAAAAAAGGACAACTTGCACAAAAGGATCATCGCCAACCCAAAAAAAGTGACCAGCAACCTGCATCTTCAAAAATAATGACAAGAGGACAAGTTCAGAACATTTCCTTTTGAATGATGACCTCACTACTTATGAGATCCTGCTGTCCTCATTTATCACTCACTCTGCGTCTCCTAAAACTTCGGGAATGTTATCCTACAGCCAATCTGATTTAAGAGTCAAATATTATTCACATAGGCTTCACACAAGCATTTACAAAAACCTTCCACCTTTAAAAATAAAAGCCATTTTAACTTGATTTCCAGGACAGAGTATGAAGAAAAATAAATAATAAAAACAAGAATTTTCCATTACTAAAGTGCAAGAAATTGATAACAATAGTAATAGGAAAACTCTTAAATGTTGAAGATTGGCAAATTCCAACTGACAATGTGTTCCAAAGGCAGACAAGTGAGAAAGTTTTCATATTTGCACCCTGTTGGTATGGTTTTAAAAATAATGATCTCATTACTGTACGCATATGGAACAGATTGCCTAAATTAACTCTGACAGCCATATCTGATTAAAATATGCTGTAAAAAGACCCACCCAACAATTAGGACTAACACGAACTCTGCTATTCCAGAAAAGCTTGAGTGTGTAAGCAACACAACAATTTCTTCTTATAAATAAGCATCCATAGATTTTGAACTACAGAGCAAGTATGAGACTGCCTTCTAGTGAGTGGTCAACCCTCTCTTAACTTTGAAGCTGCAAAATTGGGTGAAAGCTGGCAGTTAACAATTGTGGCCTATATTCAAAGCTTGAGAAAGGCTGGAATCTATTGGCACCTGTGAGATCAGTCATAAGTTGCCCCCAAAATCCAGGCCATTCAAACCCAGATGGGTAACTTTGCTGGACAAACAGACTTGGGCATCATTCACAGAAAGCACACCAAATACCCTGAAATAGCAAAATAAAATTGTACATATTAGCTCCTGTTATCACTTTCACCTCAGCCTCTTCTGAAGAGCTCAAAAAAAAAAAAAAGATTGCTATTTCTGCCCGAAAATACGAATGGCGCTGGCACACAATAATGCTCATCATTCACTGTCCAAACTCTCTTGCCAAGAGAGGAAAAAAATTAGGGAAGATTTGGTGACTCCAGTGTCTCACTTGCCTAAGAAGGTCTGTATAAGATCATGGACTCTTTTGGATACAATCATTTTAGTTTACAACACCTTTATGGAAAAAATATTAGTTTCTTATTACAGGGTGTTTCATAATCTTACAAAGAAAGTGGAACCCAGTAAGGATAGCAGAATCCTACACAGGATCCCTCACAGGCAGGACTTAGCCAATGATATTTCTTCCCCTCTCCTAATTCCCTTCTATTTTTTTAAGTTGCCTACTTTGAATGAGTTCTTGCTTTCTTGAGTCTTCTCCTTATTTTAGCAGAAAATATTACTGTAAAAACAATTCCTGAAATATGTGAACCCTGTCAACAATTGTTCAGCCTCTCTAGGAAATNTGCTTTCTTGAGTCTTCTCCTTATTTTAGCAGAAAATATTACTGTAAAAACAATTCCTGAAATATGTGAACCCTGCCAACAATTGTTCAGCCTCTCTAGGAAATAGGAGAAATGAGTAATACTTGCCTGCCTATGATGCCACCATGTGGCAAAGGCAGTGAAAAACTCAAAGAGCATGTTGGCTTCTTTCAGAAAATTGCATTTCTGTGACCCAATATGGGTTCATCGTGCTTTTATTTCCAGGACTATCCTTGGACTGTAATTTTCTCAGTAAGTGGTATCTCTGTTTTGTTCTTATCATTATCAGTGTTCAAACAATGGGATATCCAGTTGCATTTTGATTTTGAAGATGGCTTTAAGTCCCACAGGGTTGAAAAACCATCTGTTGAAAATAAAAAAAATGTGGATGGCTCTATCCCTATAATTTATCTTGAAATATGTAAGGACTAAAGAGAAATTTTCTGACAGTAAGAAAAATTAATAATCAAACAGCTTGCCTGCTGGGGTTGTGGGTTGGAAGATTGGAAGTCCATTTGTCCTAGAAGGTACAAGGTCTACTGCCATGGGCATGGGGCTGGACTAGAAGACCTCCAAGGTCCCTTCCAGCCCTATGATTCTATGTATTCTATGCTTTCTCACTGATTAAAACCATGTAGTGTCAAATATGATTTTTCATTGTGCTCCTTTCCAATTATTTCAATTCTGAAGCAAACAGCTAATACAGAGCAATGCTTCCTGTGCTCTTCTCCTCAAAGCCTTTTGCTCTTCCCTGAGATTCATCACCACCGTCATCATATGTATTCATGGGATAATGTCCCCTGTTACCTGCTTTCCTGGCTTAAAAATACCTACAATGTATTGTCAATAATCTACACTATATTTGAGCATAGTATTCTCCAAGGTCTCTGATGATTTGCAAACTCATATAATAACCTCACTAAAACAAAATTATTACACAATTTATTCATTACCACTACCAAATGACAATATTATATCCAATAGAATTGGCAAGCTTTAAAATGTCACCAAATTCTATGCTGCCTTTTCTATAGCAAGTTAAATGATTCCTTTTTGGATTTCTATTATGAGATGTAACTATGTAATGAATTAAGGTTTTTTTTATAACCAAGATTCTCAACAATGAGGGACAATAATTTATAGCAGCTCTGGAAATGCAAGTAATCTAAATAGCAAATGTACATCTGAAAAAAATACAGTCCATAAATCAAGTTAGTGAGACTCACCGATTGGATGCTCCTGGTTCTGCCCAGCTCTATAGAACTGGTAGCTCTGAGGAGCAGCAAACACCAAACAGGTTCGGTGTTTGCTGCTGTTTGGCCCACCCGTTCACCCAGGCTCTTACCTGTCCTTTATTTCCTACTTTTTCAACCTCAGCTGCTTTGCGTGGCTGAGGTTGAAATAGCAGGAAAATAGTGGCTTTTCAAACGCTGCACACTTGTGTGCAGCCCTTTTTCAACTCTCTGGGCGCCACAGATGAAGGATTTTTACATGCGAAACACGCATGCATGCACAAAACGTAGTCACTGAACCAGTAGCAACCCCGGTTAAATCCCAGACCTGGTTAGACTTGTACAAGTTCAAGAATGAAGGCCTTGGCAAGCTGCAGTATCATATTTCAGATGTTCAACTAGATGGAAGTCTACATAAATACTGCCTGGATATTAGGCCTGGATGTCCTTAGAAGCAGATCTCCCTTTTCAGAAATCTCAGGTGTCATTGTTCAGGAAGGTTCCTCTATGAAAATAATTCCTTTCCAGGTGGGAGAACATTGATGGTAAAGAATAAACTGGGAGTATCAAATTGGTTTTAAAAAAAGGAGATACTGCAATAGTGGGGGGAAAGAAGCATGTGCGCTGATTAATCTGGAACTGAAAGCAAATGCTGCTTCATAAATTGCTCTGGTGTGACAAAAAGAACAAGCATGCAGCAATATAATGCACAAGACTGCAGCAATAAAATACACAGGACTGAAACAATTTGAGGTATGCTTCACATTTCTTCAAAAATCCCACCAGCAAAAGTGAAGCTCGAAGAGATTTGGGACTTTGTTTTTTTATTAAGGAGATTTATATGTCTACCCAACTTACAGTGACTCTGGGTGGCCTATTCTAGTTCTCCTGATTTAAGGCTGATACTTAAACTGTTATTAAAATGATTGGTGAAGAGGAAAAAAAATAAAGAAACTGTGATATACCGAAAACTTGGAATTTATTAGTTTATGAAGAACTTTGGATTTACCAAGCTTAACGTAGAGTCACGAACATGATTTTGCTTTGTTGGAAAGAAACTGCCACTAGAAATTTAAAATCTGGACTGAAGTCAAGGCTCACCTTTTGGTCTTTGACCTGGTATGTTATGAGTAAAATGGAGATACTAATTAATCAAAATAATTCTATAAAGACAAGGTTTGATTTGTTGTTTAAAATCTGTTGCATGTGTGTGTGTGTGTACTCATGCAATTTACGTGTATGTATGTTTGCCTGAGAATATGTTTCTCTCATATCTGAAAGAGGCTGTAATCAGACCCCAGTCAGAAAGCTTTACTCAAGTCCAATGTTGGATAGTTTTAGACTTGTTTCCTCTCCCCTCACCTGAAATATTGTAGAAAAAGTAGAAGTCCTACAACTGCAAAGGATCCTACAGGCAATAGATATGGACTCTTCATTTGACAAGCCAGAATACAGCATGGAAACTTTTGGCTTGTGGGTGACTTTTGGACAAACCAGGATCTAGACTTTATAAGCCTCCTTGAATTCTCAGTACCTTTTGATACTATTGACCATGATAGCTTTCTGAACCACCTCTGTTCTGCAGTGCTTCCTCCTCTTGAAGGATTGGTGCCATTTGGTGGCAAGGAAGAGGTTTATTCACTTGTGGAATGTCTCTTCTATTCAGTTCTTTTTAACATCTCTATAAAATTGCTAAAGGAAGTAATCTCCTGTCATGGTGTTTGGAATCAATATTAAGCTGAAAGTATCTAGTTATATATGATGTTTCTAGGCCAATATATTATGTCCCTAGGCCAAACAAATGACACAATGGAAGTTGCCTATACAACCAGATCAAATAGGGCCATGTCCTCCAAACCCTATCTATATGGGTTTGTCACATATTGGAGACTCTCAGTAGTTGCATCCATACTTTGAAACTCCCTCTTAGTGGGAATTTGATCACCCTCATCCATCCTGGAGTTCAGGCAAGCTTTAAAGACCTACTTGTTCATTCTTGCAGAAGAGGAGGATGTTCTCTGACCAGAACATGGGATTGCTGGCATGTACCTGTGGATATTTTTAATTTTATGCTATTCTCTTACTTACATTGATTTAAAGAACACTTACTGCAGATACATAACAAAAAATATAAAGTCCAAATCCTGGTCTGTCCAAAAGAACAATGAAAAGAAATAACTGAAGTGCATTCAGAAAAAAAACCTATATAATACATGCTACACAAAAACTTACAGGAACTTATCCACTACCCTGTCTCAATATCTACAAAAAGTCAAGATTTCAGTGATGTCATGGAACATCATTGGAGTAGGAGCTGTACAGATTTTCTGGGAAATATTATTCCAGAGCACAGGCACCACAATGCAGAAGGCAGGCTTCAAAGGCCCCTAACAGATAATGTTGTTTAATCAAGGGAGCTTGAATTATACCTGGATCTTAACAGATGGGCAGAAAAAATTGGAGAACTGAAAAAGCTTCTTGGATGAGAAGCAAAATGTCTTCAAAGAAAACAAGAAAGTCCAGTTGCCTTTTGAAAAAGCATCTTTGGGATATCTAATACTCTTCCTTCCTTCCTATGTTTAGTCACAACAGAAGTCCTTTGAGGTTAGCTGACCTGAGAGAGAGTAACTGACCCAAAGTCACTCAGCCAGCTGGAGTATTTTATATTGATATTGTTTATATCTTTTAGACTGGTGAAAATGGGTGGCATATAAGCAGTGTAATTTTATAATACCAAAATGAGCATTTATTATTATGATTATTATATTTTTATTCTGCCTTTTATATAAAAATAGCATATTGCATAATATCCAGATGTGATTTCCAAGAAACTAAACTCAAGTTATTGCTGCAGTGAAGGGACTCCAGCCAAACTGGAGATACTGAAGACAACAATAAACACTTACATTTTTTCAATTAGCTCTTTCTCATCCAAGGCACCAGCCAGATCTCGCTTGTTCCCAAGAACTAAAACCTGCAAAAGAGAATAGGGCAGTGCTCTTAGTCTGATATGTGCAAGCTGCAAAGAGTTATGGAACAGTCTGAAGTGACTCCATTGTTCAAACAAGATGTATCTTGTGCACCAGTGTTTTCAATATACTTTCTGAATTCAAGAAGTTCCTTTATGATCCAGGGAAAGTCTGCCAAGCATGAAGTTGGAAAAAACACAACTTGGCTTGAAAGAGAAAAAGATAATAGGAAAGCTGTCTCTACAAATATTAAAATACCAATTTGTAAAATGCCAGATGGATTTTACATAAAAAAAGCAAAACATTACATTGCTTTAAGGTTAAATGCAGATATGAACAACAATATTAGCCATATAAAATAATTTAAGTTGTTCCCTTGGAAGGACATTCATGGAAAAAATCAAATGCTCATGGAGGGCATTTGATTAACCTTTAAATGTATTCCCTGGGGGCAGCCAATATATATCATTTGTAACCAATAAACAGAAAGTTGTCTAGTGTCCAGATATGCTATTAAAACCTAGCTATTCAAAAGAGTACTTGCTTCTTTTCTTTGCAATTACTCCACTCTTGGCAATGCTTCCTATGGACCAATTCAAATGGCAGCATACGAATTGATAACTGTTTTTTTTTCTTTTAAAATATTACCTGGACCCTACACAATTCTTGACTTCCTAATTTTCATAAGACTTGGACCATGAAACTCTCTCCCAAAGACATCTATCTCCCATTTATTTTGCTACAGACCATACCACTGGTGTAATAGTCAAAGGATCTGGCAAGCAATGGAAATCACAGATCTTTAAAAAGGCAACAGTGCATTTCTGTGTAGCAGGTTTAAAGAAAGGAGTGAAATGACCTTCTCCATATATTTAATATCATTGCAAATATGTGTTATGTATTTATATTTTTTGCCTCCAATAAGCTATTTCATTGTCTAACTAAAAAATGAAAAACCCCGAGGAAAGGATTTTAATTCATAGAAGGTAGAAATACTCAGAGTTGCACTTAGATTGCATATATCTTTACAATGTGTGCAATAATACAGTGTGCTATTTTTATCTTCTATCTGAACAGTAGCCAGTGGGAGCACCTTTCCAACTCTGGCTCTGTGTCAGGCTCTGTTAGTACTTGGATGGGAGACCATCAGAAAGTTCCAAAGCTATAGGCTAAAAAATAAATGGAAAAAAAATAAAAAAAAGCATGGAAGAAGAGGCTAGCAAGCTCCTTCCTTTCTCTTGGCAAAAAACCCTACATGCTTATATCCATATAGTCATCAGAAGCTGAGAAAATATTTAACTGTGGATGCTCTAAAAACTAAGTATTAATTACATTAGTAAACTTCAGTCTGACTTTCTGGAGCTAATTGTGCGATATTTTTCTTTTTTGCATTCCAAACAAGAAGGCCACACCTATCTCCTGCAATGTTGTAAAAATAGATTCTGCCCTTTACTTACTTTTCCAATACAGTCCTTCCATAAAGGGCGTTGGTACTTACCTGATACGCCCGTTCTCTTTGAGCTGTGAAGAGCATCCAGTAGTGGGAGGTGCTTAGTCTCCGCATTCACAGGCTGAGCTTGATTTGTGGAACGCCTCTCCTCCACCACGTGACTCCTCAGCGTTCCCCAGTTTTGGTGAAGACGAGGAAAAAAGTGCTTTTCATCCTCACATACCAAAAAAAGTTCATTGACCGAAACAGGACCCACCAGACGGAAAAAAAGGTGGGGCTGGATGCTCTTCACAGCTCAAAGAGAAACAGGCGTATCAGGTAAGTACCAACGCCCTTTCTCCTATGAGCTGCTCAGAAGCACCCAGCAGTGGGACATACCAAAGCTTGGCCTGTCCTATGGGAGGGACTCGGTCTGGTCTGGAATCTCCTCCTGATCTCTGTGAAACCGTTGCAGAACTCTTCTGCCAAAGGAAGCCTCAGCAGAAGCAAACACATCAATTTTGTAGTGTCTAATGAAGGGCGATGGGGAAGCCCAAGCCGCAGCCCAACAGATTTCAGTTATTGATGCCTGTGTGGCCCATGCTGGCCGAAGTTGCTGCACTCCTTGTTGAATGAGCTGTTATGCCGTTAGGCGCCTGCAGAGATTGGGTCTGGTATGTTTTTGCTATTGCCGCCCGATCCAACAGCATCATAGATGGTGAAACCTTGCAACCCTGAGAATTTGGCTGAAAGGACACGAAAATGCCTCTGATTTCCTGAAAGCTGCTGTACGCTTGATATAGATTCGCAGAGCACGCCTCATATCAAGCTTATGCCATTGTATTTCCATCCCTGAGATGGTCTGGGACAAAATTTGGAAGAATAAGCTCTTGAGCTCGATGAAAAACCGAATTGACCTTGGGCATAAATGTGGGATCGGGACGAAGGACCACATGATCAGAGAA